>JAPYYV010000506.1:34881-55789 GCA_030522625.1 Copidosoma aretas
TGACGATGATGAAGATAATGATGATGCTGCTGATGAATATGATGATAATAATAATGATTTTGATGATAATAGTAATAATTATTATAATAACGATGATGATGATGATGATGATGGTAATAATAATGACAATAATTATGATAAAGGTGATGATACTGATTGCAATAGTAATGACGATGATGACGACGATTATAATAATGATGATAAAGCTAATAATTAAAAATATTAACACAATGATGATAATGTTTATGATGATAATGTTGATAAGACTCATCATGACCCTGAGGATGATTATTACAGTAATGATGTTGATCATGATTAAGACGATAACAATCGCGATATTTATGATAAAAATAAAGATGATAATGATGATGATAATTATAATAATAATGATGAAGATGATCAAGGCGATGATAAATATAACACCAATAATGATGACGATGATTTTGATGATTACGATAATGAAGATGATAGTAATGGTGATTGCAATGTGATGATGATAAAGATAAAAATATTTTTTATTCCGATAACGATAATGATGATAATTATGATGATAAATGTAACAATTATGATGACGAAGATCATGATGATGACGATTTTGACGACAATAGTAACGATGATAATGATGGTAAATATAATACGGATTGAGATCGCGATAATGGCGATATCAGTAATGATGATATTGATAATAATCATGATGTTGATAATGATTATAATACACATTATAATTATGCTAATGATAATAGTGATTATTAAGATGACGCTGTTAATGATGATAACAGTGAAGGAAATGCAAAAAATGACGATAATGACGATAATGATAGTTATGAAAATAATTATGCCGACGACGATGATGATGATAAGTATGATAACAATGTTGATAATGATTATGATGATAATGATGACAGTAATGATAAAGATAATGAGGACGATGATTATAATTATGATGAGGTTGATATAGCAATAATAATGATAATGATAGTTATGTTAAAGATGTTGATGATAGTTTATATGATGATGATGATGGTCATTGAACTTATGATGATAATCATGATTATAATGATGATATTCATAACAATTATATTGTTGGCTATAATAATTATTGCGATGATGATGCTTATGATATTAATGATGATGATGATTATGATGGCGAAGATGATGATAATGATAATGATAATGATGATATTAATAATAACGGTGTTAATGATAATGATGATCAAGAAAATGTTACGGGTAACAATCATAATGCACATTATGATCATGTTACGTTTGATAAAATTTAATATAATTATGATGCAAATTATGATTAAAATGATTACGATCATAGTTACGATAAAGATATTGACAATAATGATGACGATAGTGACATTATTGATTGTAATGATAATTATGATATGGATGATGATAAGGCTTATTATTATGATGATAATGATGATAATAATAATAGTGATGATGGTGATGATGATGACGATGATGATCACAATAATGACGATGATTATGATTATGATGATGATGATGATGAACTGCATAATAAGAATGAAAATTATAGTAATAAAAATAGTGATTCTAACAATGATGATGACGATTACGACCATAGCGGTGTTGATAACAACGGTGATGATGATCATTTTAGCAGTAATGTGGAAGATTATAACGACGTTGATAATGATACGATAATGATGATGATGATGATAATGATATGGATGATGACGATGATATATATTATATTTAAAAAGATTATTATGATGATTCTAATGATGATGATGACAATAATAATGATGATGATCATAATGATTATGATGTTGATGACGATGTTAATGAAGATATGAAAATGATAATGATGGTGATGACGATTATTACGATGATGTTATTGTTGACCTTTATATTGATTATGATGATGGTCATTATTATGATGATGTTGAATTTGATTATTATAATGCAATGATATAAATGATGATGACGATGCTAATGATGAAGATGATGATAAAAATAAGGAAAACAATGACGATATTAATGATAACGATGATGATGATAATAAAATAGATGTCATTGATGATAATAATGATGATTTTGATGACCATGATATTAATACTTCTGATATTGATAATGATGATGATTATAACTATGATGATATTGATGATGCTCATAATGAGGATAATAATAATAACGACGATTTTAATGACAAAGGTTACGATGATTATGATGCTAGTAAAGAAGATAATGACAGTGGAAAAGGTGATAATGATGAAGATATTGATTTTGATGATGATGATAATATATATTACAGTGAAGATGATGATAATAATAATTATAATGATCATGACGTTAGTATAGATGATAAGGATTAGGATAATGATAATAAATACGACGATGATTATGATGATGATAATAATAATCATAATTATACGAACCAGGATGACGATAATGATGGTCATGGTGATGACGACGATAACGATAACTATGATGTTAATGATATTTAATATATAATCTAACAATATGATGATGATATGTATCATAATTAACATGCTAATGATAATAAAGATGATATTAATGATAATAACGATGACGATGATAATGACAGTTGTAACGATGATGATATTGATGATCATGATGGCAATACTGCCAATGATGATAAGAATAATGATGTTGATATCGATGATGAAATTGCGCATTATAATGATGATGATGGTCACAATAGCAATGAAGATGTTAATATAAGTGATGATAACGATGACTGTAATAGTAATGATAATATTAATGACGATGATGCTTTTTGATAATGATAATTATGATAATAGAAATAAAAATAATGGTAATAATGACGCTGGTGATGACAGTGGTGATCATGATTAAAAAAATAATGACGTTGATGTCAATAGTGATAATGATAAAGATGATGATGCTAATATTTACGATGACGATAATAATGCTATTTAATACGTTAGTGATCATGACGGTTATCAGGCTTATTATGATCATGATGATGATTTTACTGATAATGTTGATAAAGGTAATTATAATAATGGAGATGATCATAATGATTTTATTAGTTATAATAATGACGGTAATGATAATAATGATATTGACGATGATTATGATAATAGATATGATTATAATAATAGTAATGATGATTATTTTAATAATATTTATCATGGTTTTAATGATGATCTTAATAATAATGTTGACAATAATGGTAACATGGCCATAATAATGATTATATTGATTCCGATAATTATGACGAAAATAATGTTAGTTATGATCAATATAATCACGATGATTAATATGATAATCATGTTGTTCAAAATGATTATGTTAATAATAAAATTGATGATTATGATTACGATGTTGCTGAAAATTGTAACAATGATGATGATGGTCATGATGATAGTATTAATGATATGATGATGACGAAGATAAGGATGATGATAATATTAATGACGATGCTAATGATGATGATGATAATTATGATTTCAATCATAATGATGACAACGATATTGATGATGTTGATGATAATGATGATAACGATATCGATGATAATGTCAACGATGATAATCATGATGATGATAATGATAGTTATGACGATGATGATAATATCAACGATAGTGACAATGTTAATGATATATATGATGATGATGAAGGAAATGTTTATTATTGTAGTCAATATGAATATGATAATGATAATAATAATGATGTTGATGATGTTCATGATGAAGGTATGTGTTATAATGATGATATAGATCAGTATAATGAGGACTATAATGATTCTGATTGTAAATATTTCGATTCTTTTGATTTTGTTGATGATTATGCTAAAGACAATCAGGATAATGATTATGATTATGTAAATGATAATCATTATTATGATCATGACGATGTTGTTATCGATGATGCCATTGATGATGGCGATATGGATAATGATGACAATAATAAGTATAATGATAATAATAATAATTTCCATGATAATGGTGAGAATGATAATAGTGATCACGATGATGATAACGATAATGATGAGTATAGTATCAATGATAATAATGACGAGAACAATGTTAAGGATGAGAAAGTTAATTATTGAAATTATGATAATGATATTGATAATAATGAAGATGACATAGACAATAGTAATAATGATGATGCTTAGCATCATTGATGGTGATGGTGATAATCACAATGATATTCACGATAAACCCGAGTATGATGCTGATGACAATGATAACGATAATAATTTTGATGATAGAAACCATAATAATTATAATAATTTAGTTGATGATATTGATCATGATAATAAAGATTATGATAATTTAAATAATGGAGATAACAATGATGATAATAATTATTATAATAATAATAATTATAATTATAAGGACGATTATGATGATAATAATCATGATGACAATGATAATGCTGATGATAATAATTACAAAGATGATGAGAATTATCATGGCGATGTCGATGATGCTAAAGACAATGATGTTAATAATGATAGTGATGATGTTGATAACGAAGGTGATCACAATGATGATGAACATGGCGATCATATTGATGATAATAATGATGATAATCATGACGATGGTGATGATTACTATGATAATCATGAGTATGAGGGTTATAATTGTGATGGTGATAGTAGTGACAATGCTGTTATTAATGATGATAGTGACGATAATCTTAATTACGATACTTACTATAATAATAAATATCATTTCGAGTATAATATATATAATTATGATGTTAATAATGATAATATTGATGATAATAATGATAGTGATGATGAAGACATTGTTAATGATAATTAATATGATTACAATGTTGATCATAATAAGAATATGCTCATGATAATTATGATGATCATTTAAACACCAATAATACTTATGTCGACTGTAAATGTTGAAACAAGACAAATATTTATATCGGACTTACAGTCACATTAATAAATAATCATTAATATTATTTTTAATTTGACGTTTGTGTGTGTGTAATTTTTAAAATTACACTTATACATGTACACGCGCTGCTTCATACCAAGCAAGTTCAACGCTTGTTGAAATTCGTACTTCGCGGCTTCACTTTAGAAGCTCGGAGCCAAAGGAAATAAGGAAAGGAATCGAAGGGAAGGAGAAGATTCGTTTCTTTCCAGATCGCCAACTTGGACTATTCAGTGTGGCTTGTTAGCGATCTGTGCCACAGACGAACACGATAGATCAACTAAAACTAGCACTGATACGCTTAACATTATTTTGCGATGGCAAGAATGACATAGCTGGGCTGTAGAATTAAATGGAAATCAAGGAGAACTGGCATATCACCGAAGTCAGCATCATGACCCTCCCCCAATAGACTATTTAAAATTTAAACACCAATAATACTTTTGTCGACTGTAAATGTTGGAACAAGACAAATATTTATATCGGTCTTACAGTCACATTAATAAATTACACAACCACATACGTCAAATTAAAAATAATATTAATGTTTATTTATTAATGTGACTGTAAGACCAATATAAATATTTGTCTTGTTTATGATTATTATGAAGATGATGATAACAATGTTATTGACATTGATGACTATGATGATAATGATAGTGATGATGACAGTGATAATGATAATGATGA
This sequence comes from Copidosoma aretas, assembly GCA_030522625.1. Lineage (NCBI taxonomy): Eukaryota > Metazoa > Arthropoda > Insecta > Hymenoptera > Encyrtidae > Copidosoma > Copidosoma aretas. The sequence goes on from JAPYYV010000506.1 coordinate 40,491, forward strand.
ATATAATGAAAATAATGTTTATGGTAATCAATATAATTATGATGATGATTATGAGAGTAATGATGACGATCATGATCGAAATAATGATGATTATGATAAAGATGATGACAAGGATGATGTAAGGCTGATGATTTAAATGATGATGATGATGTTATTAGTGATAATAATAAAGATAATGTTGATGATGATGAGAGTAGGGATGATGATGATGATGATGATGATGAAGATGATGTAAATGATGACAAAGATGACGACGACGATGATGCTGATGAAGATAATGATGAATGTGATGATCGTCATATTGATAAATATGATAAGGATTATGATCATTAGTATTATGACAAAGATATCGATTATTATAAAAGTGTTAATTTTGATGATCCTGGTAATGATTGTGACTATAATAGTGATAATGATATTTAAGATGATGATGATAATGTGAATAACGATATTGATGACGATAATGATGATGATGATTATTATCATAAGAAAGATAATGCTGTTCATAATATATGATTATGATGGTGTTAATAATGATTTAGATATTAAGGATGACGGTGTTAATGACAATAGTGATCATGATGATGATAGTAGTATTGATGACGATAATGATGACATAGATTATGATAATGATGACAATGATAATTGTGATGATGATTATGTTGATTATGATGATGACGATAATGATGATGTTGATAGCGATGATGATGTACTCTATGATTTTGATGATGATGTTGATTATAATGATGATGATGACGATAATAGTGATGATGGTGATAATGATGATTATGATAATTATGATGATGATTATCAGTATGATTATAAGGTCGAATATGTTAATTATAACACTGTTTATGATATTTATGATGTTGATCATAATGATAATGATGATGGCGATGATGATGCTAATAATGATGCTGATTATTATAATAGTTAATATTATGATAACGTTGATATCGACTTTCATGGCGATAATGATATTAACAATTATGATGATAAACATGAGAATGATAACGATAAGTATGATGATGATGACGATAATTTCGACATATTATCTATGAAGAATGATACTAATAATAATGATGATGATGACTATGACTTTGATAATAAAGATAAGGATGTTGATAATGATAATGATGATCTTTATAACGATCGTGACTGCGATAATGATGATAATAACGATGATGATAATCATATCAATGATGATTAATATGACGATTATGATAGTCATAGTAATGCTGATGATGATTTGTATGACAATGTCAGGGATAACAATGATGATTGTGATTTTGATAATTGGGAAATTTTAGATATTTATGATGATGATGATCACGATCATGATAATAATAATAAGGATTATGATGACGTCGATGATGACAATAGTGACAATAATGATTGTATTAGTGACGACGATAATGTCGATATTGATCATAATAATCATTATTATTTTTGGAAATGACATAAGGCTTAAATACTTGGTGTAGAAGCATGACTCTTTATACATTTGTAATCATCATGACGTTCCTTATAATGCGCGTGCGAATTTAAATTGTTTTTGAGACGTTAAGATGTGTAGTCTCATGTTCGTTTAAGCTCCGCCAACGTCTGTTGGACATTCTGTCTTGGCACCCATGTGCTTTGATCTTTCTGATGAGGCCATTAGGGTAATAGCGAAATATTAAATTGTAAATAGTTATATAATAAAGAGTCATGCTTCTACACCAAGTATTTAAGCCTTTCGTCATTTCTAAATATGACAATAAAGCAAGTACTTGAAGGTTCCATCGAATTATCATTATTATTTTTATTATGATGATGATAATGATGCTGATGATGATGATGATAAAAAGGACCATGATGAGAATGATTATAATAATGACAATAAGATGTCGATGATGACGATGCTTATTATAATGATGATAGGTTTAACAATCAAAAGAATAATAATAGTGATAATGGTGATCATAATGATAATCTTGATGATATATGAAATAATTATGATGACTGTCTTTGTAATAATGATGTTGATCATGATCATGATGATAATAATAAAGATAATGACGATGATGATGGTAATGACGATGTTAACATCTATTATATTTCAGATGATGATAATGATGACTGTGATCATGATGATGACGATAACAGTAATAATAATCATGATGAGAATGATGATGATGATGATGATGATAATGATGGAAATAATGATTATGATGATCATATCGATGATGAGCATAATAATTATGCGAACGATAATGATGATCAAGGTGACGACGATAATAATGATGATAATGCTTTTGATAATATTCAATATTTTTATAAAAATAATGGCGATTGGGATGATAATAATGATGGCGATGATGATGATAATAATGGTGATGGTGGCGATGATGATGATGATAACGAAAATGAAGCAAATAAAGAAAATTACAATAGAGTAGACAGAAATAATGATAATGATAAAGATGATGATGCTGAGGATGATGATAATAATGATGATAATAATGATAATATTTTTGATCATGATATTGGTAGTTATCATTATTATTTTAATGATAAAGATCCTGATGATAATAATAATGAAGATGATAACGATTATGATAATAATAATAATGTTATTGATGATGATGATGATGATGATGATGATGATGATGAGGAAATGGATATTAAAATAAATATTGAACATCACGGTGATGACAATAATAAAAATATTAATAATGATGATGATGATGACGATGATGCTGATGATAATAATAATAATGATAATAATGATAATGATAATGATAATCATTACGATGATGATCATTAATATTGAAATGACAATTATGATGATTATAATAATATCGACAATGATTATATAGATGATTATGATTTTGACAACAATGATGACGATGATGACGACGCTGATGATAATGATATAAAGGTTCATGATAAACATGGTAATGATAGTAATGATATTGATCATGATGATGATGATATCAATAATATTTATTATGATTATGATCTCAGTCATTATAATTAGGATGTCGATCATGATTATGATGATGATAATGATGATAATGTTGACAATAAAAATTATGATAATAGTAATGATGATGATGATGGTGACGACAATGATAATGGTAATAAAGAAAAGAATGATAAAATCAATGACAATCATGATTGATATAATAACATAACTGACTATATTAAAGAAGATGACGTCGATGTTATTTATAATGATTATAATGATGGTTATAATGATAATGATAATAATAATACGATGTTAAAGGCAACAATGACGATAATAAAAATAGGGATATTACAGACAATAATGATGACGATGATCATGATAATAGTTGTGATGATTATGATAATACAGATAATGTAAAGGATAATCAAAATGACTGTAGTTATGACGAGGAGGCAGTTATTTATGTTTAATATGATAATATTGACGATGATGATGATGATAATGATTATGATGATAACTATAGTGATGATAATAAAAAGGACAATGATGATGATAATTATTATAATAATGACAATAAGATGGCAGTGATGACGATGCTTATGATAATGATGAAAAGCTTAATAATCAAAATGATAATGACAGTAACAACGGTGATCATATTGATGATGATGTTGGTAATATTTGATATGATTATGTTGACTGACTTTATAATAATAATGTTAATCATCATTTTGGCGATAATAATAATGATGATGATGGCGATGATGATGATGATAATGAGAATGATGACTATCGTGATGATAACGATGGTGACGACGCTAATGCAAATGTTGTATGATTAATAATAAAAATTATAATGATAGTGATGATGGTGATTATGTTGATGATCATAAGGATTATAATGACAATTATAATAATGATGATAATAATAAAGATAACGACCATGTCGATGATAATAATTATGATAATACAATGACAACCATGATGACGTTAGTGCTGATGATAGTTATAGTGATGATGATGATGATGATGATGATAATGATGAATATTATTATTATAATGATAAAATGAGACAATCAATTATTTTTTGAGATGATAATGATTATTATGATGATAATTATTTTGATGACGATAATGTTGACAAGTATAATGATTGATGTAGAAGTATGATGATGGAGATGATAATGATAACGACGATGATGATGACAGTAGTGACGGTGATGATGATGACGGTGATAATGATGATGATGATAATGATAATGAGGATCATTATGAACATAATTATGATCATAATGATGATGATATTAATGATGATGACGATGATGACTATGACGATAATGATAGTAATAATGATAATGATTATGATGATGCTATTGATGATGTTGATAATGTACATTAAATTTAAGATAATAATCATAATTATGATAATTATGACCATGATAATGATGGTGGTAACGATAATGATCATTATAACGATAAGAAAGAAAATGCCGGAAATGTTAATGCCAACGATAATAATGATAATAAAAATGATATTCAAGTTAATGCTGATGATAATAATAATGATGATGGAGATGATAATCATGAAGTTAATGATGTTGTAATGATGACGTTAATGATGACGATAATGAAAACGATAATGATAATATTGATAATATTTGGGTGGATTATGATATTGGTCATTATAATAATTATGTAAATTATGTATATAATTGGCATGCGATGGTAATAATAATGGTGACGATAAAAAGTTTGGAGATAATGATGACAAAGGTAAAGACGACAGTAATGATAATGACGATATTTCTGATGATAAGGATAATAATGACAATGATGATAATGATAAAGATAATACGCTGATGACCATAATTACGATGATGATGATAGTATTGATCGTGATGATGATTGTGACAATGATGATGATAAAAATAGTAATATTTATGATGATTATAAAAATGATCATAAAGATAATAATGATGATGATTTTGATGACAATAATAATGATAGTTATTATGATTGATGTGATAATAATAATGATAAAGATGATGATCATGATGACGATGTTGTTGTCATCGATGACGATAATCATAATGATGATATCAATAATAATAATTATGATGATGATCATGATAATAGTCAGATTAATAATACTGATGATGATACTTACAATTACGATGACGATGATGATGACGATAGTTACAATAGTGACGGTAATGATAATGACGATGATGATGAGGAGAAAGATGATGACGAATAACAATGCTGATACTGATAAGTTTGATGATAATAATGATATTGCTGATATAAACTATATTTATGATAAGCGTGACGATAGTAGTGCTGAAGACGAATATGTTAACGATGATAGTGATCACGATAATAAAGATAATGATGATCATAATGATGTTGATGATGTTGTTGATGATAATAATAACGATGATTATAATATTTATGATTATTGCTATGATGATGATCAAGGTGATGATGATGATAACGATGATGATAATGTTGATGTTATTAGATATGATTCAAATAATCAAATATGATAATAACATTCATGAAAATAATGATGATTATGGTAACGATGATGATGATAATGGTGACGATAATAATAAAAAATCTAAAAATTATAATGATGACGATAATGATGATAATAAGTATGATTGTAACGATGATGCTGATGATCCTGATACTAATGATGATAATAATTATAATAATGATGTTGATAGTCATAATTATTATGATGACTTTAATTACGATGATGATAATGATAATAGGTGTAATGATGGTAAAAGTGATGATACTGATGACAATAATGATGACGATGATGACGACGATTATGAAAATGATGATAATGTTGATAATAAAAATAATGATAATAATGTTGATGATTATGATAATAATGTTAATGAAACTTACTATGACTATGAGGATTGTTATTATAGTAATGCTCTTGATCATCATTAAGATGAGAACAATCACGATATTGATGATAATGATGATAATAATGATATTGATGATAATAATAATGATGATTTGATAATAATAAGCATGATAATGATAACGACAATGATGATAATGATAATAATAATGTTGATGCTGATGATGATATGGAGGATAATGATGATAATCATGATGATGATGATAATGATAGCTGTAATACCGACGATGATGGCAAAGGTCATGAGGGTGATGATAAAGATAATGATAATGATTATAATGTCTTAAAGGTGAATGCTAAAGATGATAATACTTACGACGATTAGAATGATGATAATGATGATGATGATAATAATTTGATTATTATGATGATCATCATAAAAATGATGATAATAATAATTATTATGATAGAGAGAATGATAATGACCATGATGACGATGATGATAAGTATATATGATTATAATAATTATGATAATTGTGCTGATAATTATGATAAGTATTATTTTAATGATGATAAAGATAATAGTAATTATAATAATGATAATAATGATGTTGATGATGGAGATAATGTTGATGACGATTGTGATGATATTAATTATAATTATCCTGATGATATTTATTTTAATAATGAAAATCATCACGATTATGATGAATTTAATGTTTATTATGATGGTGATGACGGTTATGATGATGATGATCATTATGCTAATGATGATAATAGTAGTAATGATGTTTATAACAATTATAATAATAATGATAAAGATAATGTCGATTATAATATAGATGATTTCTGACATGATAGTTATGATTATAATGTTAATAAAGATAAGTATTATAATAATGATGATGTAAATGATAATAATACCTACAATGATTAGGATCATGATGATTATGATGATGATGACGAGGATAATGAGGATGATAACCAGAATTATAAGGACGATGATGATAATAGTGAAGAGGATGATGATGTTTATAAGGATCAGTACTATAATATTGATAATGAAGGTGATAGTAAGGATAATGATGGTGATAATGATATTATAATAGTAACAAAATTAATGAAAATAATGATTATTCTGATCATGATATTTATAAATATAATAATCATGATGATGATGATAATGATGATGTTAATAAAGATGGTCGTAAAGATGATGGTGATATTAATAGCCATAATGTTGATAATGACGATAACAATGATGATAATGATAATGATTATGACATTGATGATGATTATGATGTTGACCATAGTGATGATGATGCTGACGCCGATGATGATGATGATGCCAAGTATGATAATAATATAGATAATGATATTGAATGTGATTATGATATTGACGTTTATTTTTATATCAATGATAACTATGATAGTGTTTATTATAAAGATTCTAATAATTTCCTGTTTTTGTTTTACAAAATAAACGCGCTCAGGGTTCATGCATACAAGTTAATATACAAGTATTAGACTATATAGTACATATCAGGTTCTTCTTTTGCGCACAAAACAGACGTAGTAAATACAATTTGCTAGATACGTCTCTTGAATATCTTAATTGAAGAGATATTTAACTATTCGGGAAGTCAAACATTCCACAGCCTTCTCCTTTAGTATTCACATAAGTGAAATTTTTTTTTCTCTTGACATATTATCTACAATAGGTTTGTATTGCCACGGCTTATAATTAACCTTCCTATGTTAAGATACATTATTCAAGGACTTACATGTTATTGTATCAGAACTAATCCTCAACATCAAACAAAAATCACTAAATACTTCTAACTGACTTGTGTTCATTAATTTATGTTGCTGCCTGAATATTTGAGTATGCGTGATCGGTATAATACATTGGTGCACCGCTTTTGTATGACACAAATTGTAAGAACTTATGCTGGAGCTTTTTAAGGCTGGTAATTGCTTCTACTATATGTGCTCTTCAAATCTGGGAGGTCTATGGACATTGAGGTAGAACCAATGTTTTATACAGATCAATTATTGTATTTCAAACCGTAAAATTTTCACAACTATGCTTTCAGAATCCCAGTGATCTATTAGTCTTAAAAAGAATAGCATATAATCGTTTATCTAATACAAAAGATGATTCAAAGATAACGTCAAGGTCTAATATCTTGTTATGAGTAAATTACTGATCATAGATTGATAGATAATTTTGTTTATTGATCGAACAAACGAAATTGTTCAGCATTTATTATTGTTCAGTAGAAGTTCGTTAGCTACACCTCCAGTTATTAGTGCATTAATGTCTGACTGTCAGAGCAAACTATTAGATGGTTCAGAGATGGTCAAAAAAGTTTAACAACATCCACAAATAAAAGTAGGTGTGACGTATAAATATAGTAACGCATATCGTTGATATACACAAAAATAGTAAAAATAGTAGTCCCAAACGTAAGCCGTGCGGTAAACCTGCACCCACGGACTCTGGAGCGGAGTGACAGAATCATAATTGAAGAACCTGTTTTCTTTCAGTTATATAGGAGTAAATTTATTTTATTAAAGATTCCTCTATGCAAACTTGGCTTGATTTTTTAATCAACTTAATATGGTCTATGCGATCAAAAGCCTTGGCGAAATTTACGTATACCGAATCGACTTGGTGATTGACATCAAAAGCCTCATCTATCTTACGAGTGTAGCTTATTAGATTTGGAACTGTTGATAGTCCGCACACGAATGCGTGTTGCTCACTCACAATAATGTGCACAAATAAGAAGAAAGTTTATTTGCAACTGTCTTATCGAATACTTTTGCTACAATTAAAAATTAAAATGGGATCTAGAACTATATTAACAAGTGTTATCAGCTTTTTTTAAAGCTGAAATAACATCAGAGACTTTCCATATTCGTGGCATGTGGCCTTATAGTAAAGATTGCGAGAATAGTGCCGTCAAGGGCTTGGATAGTACAGCAGCACAAACTTTTTTGTAGGAGCCTGGACAGATGTTTGGACCCTGACTGGCATCAATTTTTAATTCGCCAATAGCTGCGAGGACCTTGACTGCTGACATTGTCAAGTGAGCAAACAAAGTATTATTATTATTGTATTTGTTTGTATTAAATTAAAAATTGCTGTATTTTTAAACAGATCTAGAGTAACGTAAAAAAAGATCGGCTTGATTGGTAGGATCAGAAGCTTAGGATCAAAGATAAGTGGCGACATTGTGCCCTAAGCTGGTTAAATGTCAAACGATTAGTTAGTAGGCCAGTCTACATCCAAAATATGTGAGCATTTTTTTTGTGTTACAAGTCACCTAAGATCCAAGGAGAACCAAGGACAACAAGTACTGAATCTATAGAATTTTTTCGGAACAGACTGATCTGTAGCTGAATGCAAGGTTTCATAAGATAATATTTATTTTGAGATTGTGATTGCACGGCAACGTAGACCAGGCGAATCCTTCCAATTACTTAATGGATCCATCTAGATTCCTGATCTAAAATCATGATAAACAAACTTATTAACAGTCATTATTCTTTTAATTGTCCCAAAAGTGAAAGTAGTGGGTGGATGATGGAAATTAGCAAGTACCAATTCATCGAACGCAGGATAATCATGGACAGAATCAGCTGGTATATTAGTAAACAGCCAGTCCAATGAGGAACCATTACTCTTATGCATATAAAACAGCTGCCGTAACCCAAAACATGATACGGAACGTCCCACACAGGCAGCACTGCTACGTACTAGAAGATTATTGTCTGTACATACTAGTACTTGATCATTATCTGCGTTCCAATTACTGTTCAGGAGAGTAAAATCACCCAAATCCACAAAACTGCTATCAACATACGTTTTCAGAAATTATTTCAATACCGTCAAAGTAGCATTGATAGTTTTTTTTCTGGTGTACAGGGGAGTAGATGAACAGCGCCAATGACATATGTAAGACTGGATGATTTTAAATGTATGAACAACTGAACAGTAGCCGTATTACATTCGATAAGTTTACCGTCAAGCAGCTTACAGACAGGAATTATGGTGCCACCCCCTACATTAGTTGAACCATCTGTTCATCTATCCTTTCTGTATATAGTATGATTATTTAGGCCCAACTCAGAGTCTTGTATAGCTAAATACAAGTAAGTTTTAGGTAGTACAACAACAGTCGACCGAGGAACAAGAAAGTTAATATTTTTTTTTAATTAGGGTAACTTGGTTCGCAAACAATTTACATTTTGGTAATAGACGGTCAACTTATGATAAAACTTAGTTAATTTTTATATGTATCTTTAAAAGTGGGTTTGTTAGATTTTTTAATGTTTTTGAACTGTATGGTAGGCACACCACGAATAAATCGAGCAAATTTTATATTTTCTGGGTTCTGTTGATTTCAAACTTTGGCCTGTTGCTTCAGTGGCCTATAATGTTGTCTTTGCTTCAGAGTGGTCTAATATTGACTTTATTGGACTGTATTGCGGGGGTGGCATGGTTGATCTTTATGCTCGTGGTTGATTTCTTTTCGGAATAAGTGGATTTCAAGCCTTTAAAGTTTCCTCGTGACAAGAACTGATTCGAGAGCAAGAAAAAAGTGGAGACTGAAATCAACTGATTTACTGAACTATTTATTGCAGTGTAACAAGTATAAGCGGTTGCGAGGGAGTGACTATCTCTCTCGGCTGCGTGAGTCTGCTCGCCAACACCGACGTGTGGCTCGAGAGCATGCGGTAGCTAGACTGACTATATATTCGGGCTACCTCGCAGGGCAGCAACAAATTGAGGAATATGTAATTGTATGCATGTGTGTGTAAGTTCTTACATTATAAGTCAAAGAGAAAGCAGAAATAAACTTATATTATGTACAGCAAGGTATTATTTGAGAATATTCGAGAAGCTATAAGAGTATTTCTCGCTTGGCAAGTATTTGGATTTAAAGGCATCGAAACAATAATACTAATACTTTGAGCACTGAATTCTTAGAATTTAACTTAAGGAAGTAAATGTACAAGCAATAAGGGTAAAACTAGAATTTATTGAAAATATATACTTTAATGCTAGTTCAATCCTAAACATTTCGCCCGCCTATTTTGCGAATTAGGCATAAGTAAAATATGTTTTCTTTTAGCACTGCACTGTACACTAGACACTAACACTAGATAAGAGTATGAACGGAGATTCATTGATGGAGATGAGGCTGGCGCTTGTAGAGCACCTGAGAGTCCCATCCAAAAACGATGTGTTGAGCCATTTGAGTCCTTGGTGTCCCAATCCATAGACCTTCCTTTAGTACTTGAGGCAAGATATCGGCGCCAAGCAACAGCTCGATTTTTGCTTGTCTTTTGCGGAAATCATCTGCCATGAGCAAACCACGTAGATGTTGCAACGAATCAAGAATTTTGTGTTGGCCACTGGTGTACTTCGTGATAAGCAAAATGACTTGAGCGTTAAAATGTGATTTTACCTTGTCGTCAGTGTAAGGTGGAATCGTAAGGTTTGCATTACTTTGTACTGGAGGGCCGTCGAAGCTGTCGATTCCCAGTAAACTATGATCTTGATGTTTAAAGTCGATGCCTGCTCGCTTCAACAGGCTTTTAGCAACGCATGTCGTTTGCAAAGCGCTGTCGAGCAAGGCACGAGGCGTGTGTTTGCGTCCGTCCGGTCCCTGCAGCTGGACGAGTACTGTTGACAGTAGCGTCGTGCACACATCACAAGTCCCAAGAAGCTGTAGATTACAGCAGATCTGACTGTCTTTGCCATAGACAGTTAGCAAAGTGTCTATTGACGTCACGTCTGTAGAGGACGACCTCTCCTCGTGCAGCACCAAATAGTGATTTTGACATCAAGTTCGGCACCGATTGCTTGACCTGCAATCTGCGAGCTTGTGTGAGCCTAGACAATTCGTACACAGTCCTTTCTTGACGACAAATTGCTTGCGTTCCTGTGAAATTTGCTCTGAAACTCTTCAAGAGCGGTATAGAAAATGTTCACCTTGATAGTAGAAGCATTTTTGACGTTTGTCTGACTGGTTAAGCGCAACGTGGCTTTTTAACTTCATCTTGACGTTGAAGGCCTTCACAAATAAACTGATTATCTTAAGCATTGGTATGGGCTGCTCTATAAAGGTTTCCAGTTCAACGAACGTAGGTGGATCCGTTTAAGAGCTGATTTACGACGTCCATTCGCGGAAAGGTCGTGCATCAAGCTTACGGACAGATAGTGCAACGATCAAATCGTCCTAACACTCCGTGTGTCGTTTAAGTTGCTTAAGCGCTGCAAGGGCATTGACTGTGCCACTAAATAACGCCTAAAGCTCCGAAGCAGAATCTATTACAATGACTGGTAGATTGAGGAGATCTTGAACAAGCGCTGAGACTAGCCGTCGCTTGTTCGTATTATAGTCTTCGAAAGCTTTCCAAGCGAGCTCGAAGTTGGCGTCTGTATGCTAAATTGACTTTAGCATCTCCGCGGTTTCACCCTGTACGTAGGTTTTGAGCTGCTGCAGCTTTTCGACGTTACTTAAACGTGAGTCACGCACAATAATCGTCGATAATAAGTCCTTAAACTCGAGCCAATCGCTGAATTGCCCGAGAAATTAGGCACGGACACTGCAGACATGCTTCGTTGTAGCGATGATAGGATCTTGTCGTAGAGCTGGAGAAATCTTCTGCAATTCCTAAGCCATATACGCAGCTGAGTCAAGATATGCTTCCTCAGCAAGGCTGTAGTTGTCTGAACTAAAGTAGCAGATGCCTTTTTTGTCGTCTGCCGGTAAACCCACCAACATAAGATAATTTTGCTAAAAATCCTCCCAATCGTTTCTTCATTGAGTCATGCAGCTTTCAAACACAGACTTGCTGATGTTGTTCTTGCCGAGTTTCTTGAGGTTTGCATGGCGTTAAAAATTCTCGTGTACAGCTCCTGCTGGCGTTTGAAGAGTGCATTCAGCTCCTTGACATGATGCTGCTAAGTAGTGTGTAGAAAAAGTTAAGGTGCCACCTGCCTTGACAAATCAAGAGGTGAGAGTAGCAAGCAAGGACCTTTACTCGTCGTAGAAGGATGCAGGAGGTTGTAAGGCTTCTACGCCTCTAAGTACACTGAGAGGTCGTTAATCTCTCAGCACGAAAAGGACACACTTTACTAACACACTGAAAGGTTGTGAAGCTCCTAGCGTGTCACAACTTCACAGAACAATACTAGACACTTAAATTTATCCTGAACTTGAGCAGCCAATTCAGCTGGAAGGACCAAATGTTTAATATTGACTTTAGTGGACTGTATTGCGGAAGTGGCGTGGTTAACCTATATGCTCGTGATTGCTTGCTTGTCGAAATAAGTGGGTTTTAAGCCCTCAAACATTCCTCGTAACAGGTACTGATTCAACAGCAAGAAAAAAGCGGAGACTGAACTTAACTGATTGACTAAACTATTTATTGCAGTGTAACAAGTATAGGTAGTTGCAAGAGTGAAACTGTCTCTCTCGGCTGTGTAAGTCTGCTGGCGAGCGCTGACGTGTGGCTTGAGAGCATGCGGTAGCTAGACTGACTTTATATTCAGGCTACCTCGCAGGGCAGCAACAAATTGAGGAAAATGTAATTGTATGCATGTGTGTATAAGTTCTTACATCAGAAGTCAAAGAAAAAGCAGAAATAAACTTATGCTATGTATAGCAAGAAATTATTCGAGAACATTCGAGAAGCTATAAGAGTCTTTCTCGCTCGGCAAGTATTCGGAATTGAAGGCATCAAAACAATAATACTGACCCTTTGAGTACTAAATTCTTATAATTTAAAGTAAGGAAGTAAATGTACAAGCGATAATAATAGAATCAGAATTACATGAAAATATATACTATAAAGCTAGTTTAATCCTGAACAAGAGACAAATACATGGACACCGATACGCCCTCCAGTAATTCACTCCACCCGCTAAAAATAAAGTTTACATCGTTCCTGCTAGACATAAAGACAACAATAGGCTTAATCCAGTTTAGAAGAGAAAATTTACCTTTTTCCTTATCCAATTCCTTTGTTTTTTCATTTACCAAGACCTTAGACACACTAAACACAAGCACTGTCATAATGCGATCAGAGGAGTCTCGCAAATTCCATAACATACCTTTAACATTAAGTCCAACAGGTTGACCACGAGATGTAACAGTTTAGTTACCTGCATTTTTCAACTGTTAAACGTCTTGCTGGATTGGCAATATGTCAGCTTAAGTCTTGAAAATCTTTATTTTTATGGCAACTACTTGTAAAAGGTCGGTTTTAATCCTCTTAACATCCTTTATTATGACTCCAACATCCATTTGTAAAACAGATAAGGTTAGGACAGCCTCAATTAATTTATTAACTGACGTTTGCAGTGCCTTTACAGAGTTTGCTAATTTTGCGTAAGCACCTCCATTCTAACTGCTTGCAGGGCATCAGTAAAGCATTATAGGTTTTTTCTTTTTAGATTCGATTACCCTTATCTTAGAATTCCATACACCCGCAAATGCTGTAGTCTCATGGAATAAGTCATTGCAAGCATGGCAAATAGTAATCAAACAGCAAAGCTGAAAAACTTCATCGCACTTTGTACTAGCAGACATTGCACCCCCAATAATAAGGTAGTAAAAAACTAAACCAATAGCCGCAAGCAAACAGCACCGAAACCCTGGAATAAGAAAGACTACATAACGGCCACTAATCACCCAAAACCATCCAACACTAAAAAGACTCCATAAACAATAAAAGTTTGAAATTATAGTTATCTTAGCTTTTACTAGTAATAATACAAACATCAACCCTAGATAGCATTTTCTTGCGCACCTGCAGCCGACATAATTAGTATTAAGATGACGATAATGATGCCGATAGTGATGACGAGGATAAAGATGATGATAATGATGATAAAAATGATTAAAATGATGATGATGATAAGATGATGATTATGATGAATATGATGATAATGAATAATATGATAATGATTATGATGTTGATAATAAAGTTAACAATGATGATGATAATGATGATGATAATGATGATAATGTGATGATGATGATGCTGATGATGATGGTGATGATGTTGATGATAATAATGATGATGATGATACTAATAATGATTAGCATGATGGTAAGGACGACGATGATAAAGATAATGGTAAAAATGATGATGATACATATGATCAAGATTTTATTGATAATAATGATAATAACGATAATGATGATGATAATGCTATTGATGATAAAGATTATAACGATTATATAGATGATCATTGTGATGATGTTGATGATCACGATGATGACGATGATATCGATGATGATACTTATAATAATGATGATAATGGTGATGATGATCATGATGATACCTACACTCTAAGCCCAAAAGAGTAAAATTGGACGCTAGAAAGAGTAATTCCGCAAAATTACTCTTTTCAAAGTAGTAAAAACGCAAAATTACTCT
>JAPYYV010000507.1:0-31708 GCA_030522625.1 Copidosoma aretas
TTTTTTTTTTGTTTACTGCACTGAATCACAACAATCTTTTCAATTTGAAGATCATAATACAAATGCGAGTTTATCAATGTACTGAATAATAAAATTGTTCTTAGTAATTCCACTTATCATTAGTACTGGGCTCCGTCACTTGTTGTTACGGTGCCCAAGAGGTGAACTCCCTTAACAAGCTGATTTAAAAAAACGTAAGAACCTAATCTTACAAACTAAAAATAGCGATTTCTTGAATTTTTAGAGTTTTACATTAGTTTTGAGGTGATTTTAGACATAAATTGGAAAAGTTGCAGTGATACGGTAAATCGAATTGTTTCACGAGAATTAGAAAAAAAACATGAAAAAAATCGATGAAGATTTGAAGTGAGTGCAGCATTTTTTCCAAAAAAGTCATTTTTTTCCGACTGTGTACCGAGGACGTACGTGGGTCAACATAAAAACAACCAAGAGAACGGTGACCAAGTCACCAAAGGTTATGTATCGAAAATTTGGATCGTGGAACTATGTAAAGTTACGTATGGTTTTTATAAATTTTAAATACGCTGGATTAAGATTTTTTATATCTGTCTTTCCATTAACATTATTTTTGTCTTGTAGTACATTCAGCATCTCAGAAAATTCACGTTTAAATTTATTGGATTCGTTATCTAAAATCACGATCTTATCACGATCAAATATGTAAGAGGTCTTCAAACAATGTCTAGCCAAAACTGATTCCTCATTATTCTTCTTAATATCATATTTGTGCTCGTAAAATTTAGATTGTAATTTTCTGGAGGTTTGTCCCGTGTAGCTAACATCTTTACCTTAGCATTGGATCGCATACACAACTGCCTGGGTGAAATCTCTAGGAAATCTATTTTGGCCTAACCTCATAAAAGATTTAAACTTGTTGGTACATGTGAATATCGGCTTAAGGTTATATTTGTACAAGTTTCCTTCAATACATCAGCAAATAATGAATTGTATGGAATTGTGGCTATCAGTCTAGGTACTAGACATTTAGATGGATTATTTATAAGAGTATTAGATGCTGATTTTTTATCAATAATAGAAAGTTTCGTCTTTATTACTTGATGAATAAAAGAAACCGGATAGCGATTAGTTGTTGACATCTTCTTAATAAAATTATAATTTTAGGAACGAAATTTACGGTCATATTCAACAAATTATTAATTGATTTTAAAAAAATAGTGATTGATTTTTTAACCGATATAAGGGTGTGGGAGAAAAAATTAAGTAGTCTGTCCGAAGCCGAAATCTTTCTACACCAGTCGAACTTACAGTAAGAATCCTCCGTTCTATGTATGAAAAATCAAGGCAAGAATGTTTGAAATCATCTTTATACCCAACTGTAAACTGTAAATGCTTGTAAAGGAATTGAATAAAGATAAAACATGATCGATACTGGAACTATGCATGACTAAAGATACATCATTAACATATTGCTCATAAAAAATGACGTCAGAAGAAACATAGTATAAAATCGATGACTCCAACTGTTCGAGCACTATCTTAGCAAAAACGTACTAGCATCCACCCATTTGACAAATCAAACATTGATGATGAAATTTATTATTAAACTTAAAAAATGTAGAGATTATTGATAAGCTAACGTCAGCCAAAAAATCTTGCCTATTTAGATGGACAGAGTATCATATATGAATCCACTTTTGGGACAATTCTTGTATTATAAGATCGAAAGGTAAGTTTAAGAATAGTAAATTTACATCAAAAGGGACAAAGATATAATCTGTAGAAAGTTTGAAAGGTACACTGCCACCCCTCTGTGCACCTTGAGCTCATTATTGCGTTCGTCTCCCTATCTTGTTACTGTGTACATATGCCAGTCTCTTCGTTATGATTAAAGGAGCTTTTTGCTCGTCTGTTTATGTATTGACTTTTTAATTTCCATGTTGTATTTATTTTTTTGCTGTAATGCGTAGATTGTATTTTGTAAGGGGCCGGATGGAGGGGGCAGAGGCAGGGAGAGAAAGGGGGAATATTACTCCCGCCTCACATAAATTAACCAAACAAAATTGTTATAACAATGCTAATAAGGTATTACACTTAAATTTTTATTTTTAATTAATGCAAGGACATGAAAACAAATGTTTTAAGCCTTGAATAATTGAAATTACTTGAAAGGTTTTTAAGATATAAGGGATATTCCACAAATATCACAGTGTTTGTTAAATAAAAACTGAACAAAATATTTCATCAAAATAAATGAAAATGAAAAATAGGGCTATTTTGAAGCTCTATCGGATTTTACTATTCATAAATCCGAATTGAATTTGTTCACCCTTAAAGAAGTAAGAAACGTGTTTTTTGACCATAAAAATCGTTATAAAAACCTTAATAAGGTTTATACCTAAAATTTTTTTCTGAGCCTCTATATGGACTAGAAAACAAAACTTTTAAGCCCAAAATCATTGAGATCTACCGTTGAGTTCATGAGATATGACTGATTACACACACACACAGACACTCTTTTAAAAAATGGTATTTTCTCATTTTAGCCACTATATAAAACATTTCTAACGTATTTCTAGAAAAAAAATTTTTTTACCGATACAAAGCTTCTTCTATGAGAAAGCAAAAAGCGTTGGAAATGAGTAATAATTAGTGACATAACACGTAGCCACTACTACTTACAGTTAGTTGAAAGAACGAAGTACTGAAACTTCGAAAATTCTTAACTTTTAATAAAGATCACCTTGTTACGGCCGTAGGCGCTCTATTACACTTACAGGAAGCGTTATTAATAGATGCATGAAAAGGTACATTGTAAAAGGGCTATATTTATGCTGCATAAACAACATCTAACATGACAACAAACACTAAAATTTTGATACAATTAGTAAAGATACGCTGACAAAGGGAATGTATTTTTTGATAATTGTCTATATATGAATCAGAACAAAAGTTTTACCATCCAAAGTTGGTGTAAAAGATTGTATTTCAAACCTATAAGAATCAATAACTCTTTCTAAATGCTATTTCGAAAAATTTACAAGAATCCCTATTTTCTTAAGATACGGCAGTTTGTAGAAAAAAATTTTTGCAGTGACAAGAATACAGTTTCTGTTTTTTTCAACCGATTGAAGTTTAAAAAAAATTTCTGACTTTCACATAAAAAAGACCAGTGACGTTGGATCGAGCACCGAAAATAACATAGAAATGCCCTTATTTTGTAAGACTACACCCTGTTGGACACGAGATCCTACTCAGCCTCTGGACTCAATGGTGAATGAAAGCTTGTATTATTAATAAGCAAAAATAAGATCGAATCCACTCTGGGCAAGTGGGTCAGACACTAGACTTAGGATCTAGACGGGCAAGGTTCAAGTACCGGAGCCGCACACAGTGGGACGAAACAAGCTTTTTTCGATAAAATATCTCGAGAAGAAATCGTCAGATCTCAAAAAAATTTTTTCAACAGACTGCTAAAGAATTGCACTTTATAGAAAAAATGCACCGAACACTGGCCTAAAACATGACCACTCATCTAAAAAATAAAGTTATAAAAGTAAAATATTTTGCTATTATTACTACAAAATGTAACAAAAATAACCTGACATAGATTCTAGGTAATGATTGTCATAAGTAAACCCTACAAATTTCAAAAAACAAGATGGCAGATTTAAGAAGGCTGTAAAACTGGAAATTATTTTGCGTTAATTACAAAGTCAATAAAAATCAATAAATATTTGTAAAAAAACTATATAAAATATTAGTTATTGAGTAATTGCGTGCGCTTTAATTTTTGAAAGTGCGTCAAAAGCAGATGAGTCAGAAGTTCAGAAAAATGATTCCAGTTATCATTCGACAGCTTTTAACAAAATTGAAAAATTTTTTTGAAGAATGATGATGTTATAATTTTGCCTAATTTTCCAGAACCCACAAATACTTCAAATGACGAATTTTGGAGTGAAAATTCAGAAGTATGCCAAGGTCTAGAAAACATTTTTCCCTACACTGATATTGATTATAAAGTATTAAAAGAAGAAATTAGGTACTTTTCATCATAATTTGCTGATTACAAGGATAAACTTTGTAATTCGAAAATTGATAAAGTTTAAAAAGAAATCGTTCATAAGCGCTGTAAAGAAGGTAATTTACGGTTTGAAAAATGACAAATTTGTATTTGAGCAACTTCGACAGTACTGCATTCCAACGTCAAGTCTGAACGAATTTTTTCTATTATTACTAACGTTAAACTAAAAGATAGAATAAAATGGAAATTGACTTATTAAATGCAATTTGTTTTAGGAGATCTTAATATTAGTCGCGGTATCAGGGGAGAAGAGTGTCGTAGTCACAGCCATCAAGACCAAATAAGACTTAAAATTAAGGAAAAAAATGAGAATAACATTAAAATCTTGAATGAATCTCAGCCCCAGAACCACCTTTGTTACTGCAAGCTAGGTGCGAAATCGGTGTTTTTTAGGATTATTTGTAATTATCTCGCAGACTACGCATTTTAGAGAAAAATGTTTCGAGTAAAAGTTGCTCAGGAGAAAATTTTACACAAGGATTAATGGTTTATAAATTTTTGAGAATTTTACAATGGTTTATAACGGCCGACAAAGTTGAAAAAAAGAAAAATCGCAAAGTTAATAGAAAGTATCTCAAAGTTGTAGAAATTATACGAGAATCGAGTATGTTGTAGTCTTTGGGATGTCAAACAAAGTCCCGCTAGTCAGATCGCAAAATTAAAAAATGGCGGTCTAATTCAAAATTTTAAGGTAAAATATTGATGTTGCTATAACGCGTCACAGCCATCTGATCTAAATCTGGTTTTTTGCAATCGGTACGTATCTCTGATACATTTAATCTGACATAAAATGAAAATCTTGAATAAATAAACAACGCTGTTAATTAACAAAAACCCGCTGCTATAGATTGTATTTCCGTCCATTACATCTTAAAAATTTGGACTAAAGTTTATTTGATTGCATTTATTTTTTAACAAATTTACAAAAAAATCAGTTTCTTCATAACTTACTATACAACAAGAATTTTATTCTGATGAGTTTACGTTTATCCTGTTGCTGTAAGCTGCAAAGATAAACAGTACAAAAAAACGCGTCTGCATCGGCGACCGAGTGCACGAGCCACCAGCACAGCGCGCATTCGCAGTAGCTCGAATACGGCCCTCTGGCTCTAGGTCAGGCCTTGTCCGTCTCCCTTTGAAAATTAGTTGCATAATTTAGTAAAGCTCGACAAAATTTCATACGACTATGGGGTTTTCCCTATTTCCATGTATTTTTCTCTCAGCTACACGCTGATTCTATTCATTTTTCCCTATAGTGGCTCTCAAGCGCACAAAAATAGCTGATACAAAAATAGTAGCTGATACAAAAATACATGAAAATAGAGAAAACCCCATAGTCGTATGCAATTTTGTCGAGCTTTAATAAATTATTCAACTAATTTTAACGTGGTGACGGACGAGGCCTGACCAACAGCCAGAGAGCCGTATTTAAGCTACTGCGAATGCGCGCCGTGCTGGCGGCTCGCGCGCTGGGTAGCCGATGCGGACGCATTTTTTTGTACTGTTTATCTTTGCAGCTTACAGTAACAGGATGAACGTAAACTCATCGGAAGGAAGTTTTTGTTGTACAGTAAGTTATGAAGAAACAGCAGGCCAAGTGCGAAGTAAAAATATCAAATATAGCGGCCGCTGCACGTAATGGGAAAAAAAACGTATCTTCGCTCCTATTGGGCGTATCAAAAGCGCAATTGAATAAACATTAGACGAAATCGTTTAGTTGTAAATTGACAGAAATACGCTCCATAGCAACGGGTTTTTGTTAATTTACAGCGATGTTTGTTTATTGAAAATTTTTATTTTTTGCCTGATGAAATGTATTACAGATACCTACAGATTGCAGAATACCAGATTCGGATCTGGCGTCTGTGACACATTTTATTACAACATCAATATTTCACCTTAACAATTTTGCAATAGGTCGCCATTTTTTAATTTTGCGATTGGTTATGCAGGACTTTGTTCAACATTCCAAAGACTACAACATGCTTGATAAAATTTTGTATAATTGCGAAAACTCTGAGAGGCTTTTTTTATTAATTTTGCAATTTTTTGTTTTTTAAACTTTGTCAGCCGTTATGAACAGTTGCAAGATTTAAAACATTTGTAAACATTTCGTTTTTATGTAAAATCATCTCCTGAACAATTTTTACTCGAAACATTCTTCTCTAAAATGCGTACTTTGCGAGATTAATTTCGTCTTAGTGGCAGCGACCACGACTTATCAAATTTTAAGATATTTTGTTACCGCGACTATATCCACTTTCGGATATTAACTCACTCAATTTTAAAAATTTCCAATAATCACCTTGATTTGTATAATGCCAAAATGTATGAGTGTAAGTCTAAAATCACTACAAAAGAAGACCCTTGAAGTAAATAATTTAAAACTTTCTACTATCATTTTCTTTATAATTATTTGACGAACAGTATCGTGCAAATACTGACAATACAGTATTAAATATTTTGAGCATATTATATACATGTTTATGTTAGTTATTCTGTGATGAATATTACAATTGTACCTCGTCAATAAAAACTTATACGAAATCTCTAATGATTATAAAGTATATATCAGCATGTAAAATATATGTAGCGGCTATTGATACAGTCATTAAAAGATTCAGAAGGTTGGTTATTATTTTATTTCAATGAAAAATCGAATAGTTTCTTTATCAATGTGAGAATTCCTGTATATGATTAATGTATTCAAGAAAATAATAAATATTCTATTTAATTTCTCGGTTCATGTATTTTCTGTGTTTTCTGTTTGTAACTTAAATAAATAATTCGTCAATCCGAGTTCAAATCTTTAAACTATAGCAAATTTTTAATCGGCTAAATCGTTTTTTAATGAGTAGTACATACACTCGAAAAATGAAAAAACGCACTTACAAAAAGTCTAATAAAAAATGGCGAGAAATACATACAAAATTGAAAAAATAGCAGTTCAAGTGTGCGAAGATATCGGGAAGTATAAAAGGTCGGGATGAAGCTTTCTAACTAGAAAAAGTTTTATTTCATTTCATATTAACATTAAAAATATTTAAAAAATAATGAGCAAAATTTAACGTTTTTAAGGAAATATAATAATTTTTCCAAAAAGAAGTGAAGTCTCATAAAAATCAACCTTTAAAAATAGGTTAAAATGTAATACCAGTTTGAGTAACACAAATTTTTCTTTTTTATTTTATTCGAAAAATATAGTGAGATTCACGATAATTCCTCGATTTGCCATACTTAAAGATGCTTAAATTATTGTTGCAGGCCATAAAGAACATTTCATTGTCTCAACATATGGTTTTTAACTATCATTTTGGCATATTAAAGCTTGGCGAACTAAAGGATTATTGTAGATCTGTCTACTTTTTTCGAACACGATAAGAAAAAAAAAGTTTTATTACTCACTGGCATCACATTTTTTTAACTTTTTTTGAAGGTCGATTTTTATGAGTAGAAGTAACAGTCCGTTATCAACAAAATTTTGTTATAAGTCCAGAAATGTATAAAAAAATATTCAAGCAAAGTTTCAAGAACTTGGGGTTTTTCTGAACTGAGAAATTAATGAAGCAATTATTGTACACTTTGCATGCTATGGTACAGAGAACTTGCCTCTGTCGTCATGCGTGACGTTATGAGCCCAATATGGCCGCGTAAGTAAACAACATAGCATTTATTTGAGTGCGAGAAAGCTGATAATTCGATAATATTCATTAGTGTGGGCAATATAGTTGATGAAATCGACAAGATTATAAGCCTAATACAGTGCGTTAATAGTTTACATGGTGAAAAAACCCAGCATATCATCGACTGTAGAAAAAGTGCTCAAAATTTAGGTCGGCCCGCTGAGGTTAAGAAAGATTGTACCTAGGGAAAATTTTGAATTGCGAGGATTACGATTGGACAGACTGATAAAGATTAATTTTTATTTCTCTACAACTTTCTACTAAAATATTTTTTTCTTCAACAACAACTTTTGAATATATCTGCGAAAAACTTATGGTTCCAAAACTTATTCCTCTGTCAAGCATTTTGATGTCAAAACCGGGTATTTAAATTCATATCAGTCGATGTAAGTATTTTTACTATTTATCACCATACACTGATTACTGCAAGCATGTAATTTTAAATAAGAATCTTTGATTTTCTATTAGTTACAGACAAATATCCGTAATCTCAGCGTGCATGCTTAGATTTTATCAATAATACTGCCCACACTTATGCATATTATCAAAATATCAGTATCCTCGCACTAAGTTCAACGCTATTTTGTGAACTTACGCGGCCATATTGGGCTCGTGACGTCACGCATGACGACAGAGATAATTTCTCCATAGAGGATCGACTAAATGACTCTTAAACTTAAAAATTTTGATAGTATTGACAGTCAAATCGTGACAAAATTTCAGTCAGTGATGAATTAATATTTGCTTATGATGTATTTGAAACATTTCTATCAATTAGGTTTATGTAAAAAATGTTCTTAATAAATTTTTCTGAGGATTATGCATCTTTTAATTTTGATGAGTAAATAATGGACGCACATGCGTATTTTTAACCTTAAGGTCGGACCTCCTCTTGCATCCCCACCACAGGTAGTCAAGTTTCTTAAGCCCGTAGTATAACAACATATTTTAATTGCATTTTTTTTAGCACATTTTTTAAATTTATCTTTGAAAAAACGTGCCAAGATACTTACCGCGAGGTAGTGTGGAAAAAGTATCATGTTATTTTCTCTGCATAAAGTCATTTTTAACTTTTCGTACCTTTTATACGTCACATGAAACATTATCGTAATGCATAGAACTATAAAAATCATTGCACAACAATTTTTCAATTGTTAATCTGGCATTGTTATAAATTAAACTACTACTTCATTATTCTCACTCAATACTGTTCAATAAGTTTTCTACATAATATATTTTTTTCTTATGATTATTATTTAGTGAAGTCGATACTTGTCTAGTGATTTTACATTGTTTCAGACTTAGTTTCATCTTGAAATAAATTTTATACTTTTTAACTAGGGACATTTTAAGTAAAGAAAAAAAAGAAAGAAGGATTGGCCGAGAATCGTAGACCCGATGCTGAGCAGGAGCAAAACGATTAGACCACTCGGCTATCGTCAACCACGATATTACGTAATCAGATATCGCATCTAAGCTGTGAGAAATGGACAGGGCTTGAGCTACAGTACAGTCGGGGACGTCTCTCCCACTACAGAATATCAGAGGAAGAAAACTGCAGTGTCTTTCTGCTCGTGAGCGAGAACGCTAGGGTAGTTAAAAACATTGTTTCAGCCCGTTTCTACACTAAGTACGTATATAGAGAGAATGTATAGTATATTGTATATGTACATTGTATACATCTATAATTTACGTAGAAACAAACCAAATCGGACGACCAACCGATAAAAAAACGTACTCTGTGACCCCATACAACCCTCTTTTAGATTTATATTTTTACTTTTTACAAAACTAGATCTGTGTCTCTGTTATTTTTTCCACTACATAAGAATATAAATGAACCGGTATTTATCTTAAATATACCTAAAGATGCCTTTGAGATAAAAATGAGTTTGTCCGAATACTTATGTAGAAGGAAGCCAACATACGGAATACCACTTCTAATTAGCTTGTGAGCCCGCATAGCCTATCATTAGGATGTGACGAATTCAACCTGCATATTCTGCTCATACAGTTCTATTTCTTTTACGTCTTTTGGAGTTATGGTTCTATTTGTATCAATCCTGACCATTGGTCTTATGGTTTAGTTAATATTACGTAACTAATAAAAACATGATTCATATGATCTTGTGAAAAATATTGTTAGTTTAAATACAGATTTTATTTCATTGTAACAAGATTACAGAATATAATAAATATCGGCCCACACATAATGAGGACATGTTTGAATCATTCCATATCTCAATTAAAACGATCAACCTCGCCTATCTACGTAACCATGTTTTCCCATAAAATAAGCAACATGATTTTTTTAACTTTGAATACCTTACACAAAGTAAAATCGTTTAATTTTATTTTTCAATTTACTTATAATTAAAAAACTCCTATCAAACTATATTTTATTATTTATAATCATGCGACCTCAAATATGTTATTTGTATACAAATTAATCACAATCTTATCAAGGTAATGTATCGTTGGCAATAAAAAAAGATTTTTATAATTATAAAATATTTATCTTATTATTTTGACATTTAATTTTTTAGTTGAAATGAAAAACTCTAATATTAAAGAAAATTGAGGTCTGCAAAAAATATTTAAAGCTCAGTTTTTGAATTTCCTTCACGTATAACTTCAGATTTAATGTTATGCTTTACTTTTTTATAATTATTGCCATACTTCAATTGTATTTTTTATATTTGTAATATTCTTGTATGTTTTGTCTCTTTTATTTATTATCTAAAATATTCGAAAATTTTTTATATTTTATCAAATTGAATTTCTATAAAAGAAATGACAAACAAAAGTATAATTTGAGATGATCGGAATAACACTGTTAGCAGGTAGAAAAATTAAAAAGAGATGCAAGGCTATGTTTAGGTACAATGTAAAGGCATTTATAACAGTAATAAAACTTTTCAGATGATAAAATTAGTATATGTTACTTTTATTAGTTTTATAATAAATAAATGTAATAAGTGATTACAAAATAGAATATTTTGTAAGCCTATTAGCTCATTTTCATAATGATTCAGTTCTTTCTGATATATAATGTCAAATTTATAGTTTTGATAAATTTTTTAAGACAATTTAGGAGTACAATTGTGCTAAGCATAAGAGAAAGTATGTGGGATCTTTATCATTTGATCGAAAGATACACATTTCAAGTTTTTCTAATCAATAAATAGTACAATAAATAATTTAAATAATAGAATGACATAAATTCAAATAATTATATCTTCGTCTTACTTGCTCCTTCGTAATAGTTATCATAATTGATGAAACGAAATAATAGGTATTCAGAGCATGCCTGTATGATAAAAATAAATGTACAACAATCAATACTTTACCAATACACTGATAGCCATTTCAGGACAAATACATCCATATAAATACAAGAGAAAGATATTTACTCAAGACGCTATGACTTTGCAATCGACGTGCTATCCTAGCACCTACATGGTTCATTGATAATAAAATTTTTGTCAATTTTTCCAACCTTTATTTTGCTAAATGTAACTTATATTACTAATCATGAACTAAATATCTTTTACTTGTATTTACATAGATATATTCATCCTGAAAAGGCCATTAGTGTAATGGCGAAATATTGATTGCTGTACATAATAATATTTTTTATCAACAGTCATGTTCTAATTACCTAGAATTTTGTGTTAATCAATTATTAATAAAAATGAGAAAGGATCAAGTAAGATATACTTATTTCTATTCTATCCAGACGTGGTTCAACATTTTTTGCTACTACTCTACATAGTTTTCACTGAGGAATTCAAACATGTGGTTGGAAGGACCGACTCATACGTCGAGAACATGTCTGATGATAAAAGTATCATTGATTGTAGCACCTTATTCAATCAAAATGAAAATCATAACGAGGTGACACCAGACAACATGATATATAGTTCATGCACTAACCTGAACCATTCATTTACACCCTTTTTTGTCAATTGCGAAAAATATCCGACACTTGTTCTTTTAATCCGTGTAAACAGTACATCAACCTCTTTTACAAATTATCAAGTACCTAATTACATAACACATTTTTACTTAGATGTTATTTTTTCCAGAAAAATTTCTTATAAATTAAGGACAGAATTTCCTGATGAAAGTAAGGAATTTATCTTGACACTGTAGTTGAAAGAAGTGGCATGGTGATGGCAGATTCTGCGAATCACGTATAACCTTGAAATGAATTATTATCTGTTTTAAAAAATATCAAAAACTGTAGTTAGGGATTTTCAAGGTTACCAACGATAAACCTATTATCAAATCAATCATAATTTGTACAATGGCCGATTCAATATGGCCGCTTTAACCTGAAATAGAAGTTCAAACCTGTATACATTATATAAAAACTTATACTTGAGGATTTTTAAGATTACTAAGTATAAGTTGAGTATTAAATCCAATATAATTTACATAATAGCAGGTTCAAACTGGTTGCCATAACCTTAAAAATAATTAATGACTATAAAGAATTATCTAAAAATTTATACCCATGAGTTCGAAGCTCACTGATCAAATGATTTATTAATCTTATATAAATCAATACAATGGCAGATCCAATATAGCTGCCATATACTTAAATAATATGTAAAATTCATTATTATAAATACAAATATAAAAGAGTTTGAAATACACTGCATTCCTTAATGCAGTGCTGGTAGTCAACAAAAATGATCACAATCTTCCCTGAGTGTGGATCGAATACACGACCTCCTGCTTACCAGACAGTTGCTCTCCCACTGAGCTACCGGGGGGGTGTGTATTCCGTACACTGTAGGTTCAGATAGATCTTTAATTTCGTGATAAGCATCCTTTTACCGAAAGCTCGATTTGATATTTTATACATGTGAAGTGGTAAAGGAACTGTCTGGTAAGCAAAAGGTCGTGTGCTCGATCCACACTCGGGGAAGATTTTTTTCATTCCCGTTTATTACAGGCACTCTATTCAAAAATACAGTGTTTTCTAAATTTTTGTAGATCCATATCATTAATAAATAGATTTAAAATATTATTTAAAAATTATTCATTGATATTTGCCATTGAATTAGAAGGGCAGTTAATTAATTGGTTATTAATTTAAAAAAAAAAGGCCAAAAGAAAAAGGGATAGCGCCATCTAAATAAACCGCGTGGATGATATTATTTGTAATGATTTATGTGTGCTTAAATACTCATAAGAGTCATTTGATAATTTCAGTCTTCGTTATTCTTTACAAAATTTATAAATAAATCCAAATATTGTGTAAAAAATTGAGAGAAGGTAAGAAAATTTAATAGTCCCTGATGGCTTCTATTTTGTATCTTTTAATGGTTTATCCTTATAACTAACCCTCCTTTTACACTAATAAAAAGTTCTATTTCTCGAAAAGTAAACAGTATCACTAACCCATTGGGCATAGACTAAACAAAATTCATAGATAGCATTGATTTTTGAAATAATTCCAACTATTTTTCTGTCAATGGTTACACATTAAAGCAGTCTTGTGGAACTCCCATGAGAGGATTTAGTTCATTATGGTGTACAGGAGTAATTATGAAGTATTTTGAAACTTTAATTTTGAGTACTTGCAATGATAATGTCTTACTGTATGTAAGATATGTAGATGACTGTTTATTGATGAATAAAATGGATCAAATATATGTCTTAAGGAGCGTCTACAGTCAGAGAAAGCAGCTATGTTTAAGGATTATTTATAAAGTAAATTATGGAAATCTAATAACATAAAGATGATTTTCATATTACACGAAGGTGATCTTTGTGCAAAAAAAAAATTTATTTTTTAATTTGTCATTTTGCATGCCAAGATATTATCACTTATAAAAGCACCTCAATAAATCTAGTGGAAAATTTTTCAGTTTCATCTGATTTATGATTAGAGATGCAGATTTGTGACAAAACTACTGGTTACCTCCTGAATACGATGATTATATCAATTTTGCAGATTTACTGGTTAAAAAGAGTTATTTATAAAACTTTAAAATACGTAAAATTTTCCGCAAAAATTACAAAAATACAAGCTGAAAATTTCAATTATTACAATAATAATGAAAACTAGAGTTATTTCAGCAGATACATTTTTAAAAAGTTAATCTATAAGTTCAATTTCTGTATTATATGTGTTTGTATGTACTTCCGGATCAAAGTTGTGCCCATTTTGTTATTCAAAATTTTATACTGGACTCTTTTAAAAGGTAAAAAAACCATGAATTTCCCAAGTTTAAAATTTAAATTACGAAATTATGGTGAAAGAAAGGGCAAAAGAGAGCTTATAAGACCATAGTAGCAACCTGTGATACATACGCATCAGAGTTAGAGCAGAATAAACGTGACAGCTAAAAGGCAGATCACCCACCACTCTCCCGTCCAAGATGGAACTGTAGGAGGTCTGCTATTCAGCCATCTCAGGCTTGCTGTACTAACTCTGATACGTACGCGTCGTGCATATGCTCTTCTTCCATGGCTACGTTGACATAAGACACTGTATAGTAGTGGCAAAAACCACATAAAGGAATAGACGTATTTTTGGCTGCTTTTTTTTATTTCTGTGTGCGCTGCGTTATTTCTTTTTTTTCCGTGTACTGTCCTTACGATCAGCTGTCCCTGCAACAATACTTAACGAACATCCGATCAGTTTTTTCTTACTTCCTTGTAAGATGAAATTACATCCATATTTTACACTGTACAGTGTTCATTTTTTTTTAGTTTATCTTCGTGTGCAATATATTCATGTGTTATAATAATAAGATTATGAGTGTCTAATTTGTTTTTTTTAATATGGCGTATGACTTACGTATCAAAATGCCTTTTATCGGTAACATAACCAATCAAATCATAGTCAACAACAATTTACCATCAATAAAACAAGTATTATCAGTTTTATTCTACAACTTGTGACGTCTTTACAACAACCTGCATAATAGTGCAAAATAAGATATTTATGAGTATCTCATATTTTGAGTAAAAGTTCGAATCCCAACCCAAAAAGCTGTCAAACGTGGCGTCAAATTAAAAAAAGAATTCGAGCTATGGAGGAGTATTCAGAAAAGTGCTTCTCGTGAGTCTGTGATTAAAAAAAAATAAAAAAAAAACATATATATCACATTAAAACAGTTTATTTGATACAGCTACAAAAGATGCTCTCGTGCTAATGACGGATATACAAAACAAACGATTCTTTTTGATACAAAGGGGTGAATACTTCTTAATGTGCGTATTTCTCTGATATTATGATTCTCACTATTAATCTTAGTATCCAAGAATTACATATATTATACTCGATAAAAGTACATAGTTTTGTGAGTAATTCTTAGAATAATAGATATTATTTGATAAATTTTTTAGTTCACATACATTTAAAAAATACCCTAATCACGAATGTTTGATAAAATTTTTAACGATCTTATTATCATTAGGATTGCCTTGCAGTAGTACATCTAAAGCCACAGTTAATGAGACACTTACAAGATCATCATCACTAATAAATATCAATAACTATTGGCCTATTAACATAACTAGTGATGCATATCAAAATAAAGACGAGATTTTTAATGAAAGCAAAACGATGCAACAGCTTAATATGCGATCAGAGTTAGCCTCAAAAGGTTAGCATTTTTTTTTAATACTGACCTAAGATTATTATTTCTTGTACTTGATATCCATGATTCTCGCCAAAAATTGCGAAAAGAGAAGTATAAATCAATCAAAAGTCAAGTCCCTGATCTTTGTTCTAACGCAGCAAGTACTATCCATTAGGATAGTAAATTACCTCCAGGTATTTTTCGGAGAGAAATGGACGACAGATTCTCTGTGATTATTACAGTAGTCTCAAAAGAACAAATCATAGGCATTCTATTGATAGAATCAAGTTCTGGAAAAAATTAAGCGGAAGCAGTTTATGAAACATTAGCTGATTGGATTTTGCTTAAATACGTGCAGGCTTTATGCTATCATAGCACATCAAGTAATACCGGACGTTTTAGTGGAGCTTGTACGATATGAGAACAAAAACTAGAACGAAAACTTTTATATTTCATTTGCAGGCATCACATCTACGAGATTATTTTACGACGTGCTTTCAAAGTAAAGTTTGGAAAAACGTCTGGAAGGAAGCAGGGTTTTTTTAAAGGATTGAAATTTTTTGGAAATCTGCAGATCAAAATATATATGAACCAGGCATAACTGACGATTTGGAATCTAAGTCTCTGCTAGATGTAAAAGATAAGATTTTAAATCTCCCTTTGAAAATATAAAAAAAAAAACGCTCGTGATGATTATAAGAAATTTATTGAACATGTTATAATTTTTCTGGGAGAAGGATTTCGTGATGAATTAAAGTTTCACCGACCCGGCGCTCTGCATCATGCTCAATTTGTGACAAAAGCGATTTACTGCTTGAAGATTTTTATGTTTCCTAAAAATTTCTTTAAAAATACATTAGAGCAATATAATAATTATCGCGATATTTGTATATTTATAGTAAAAAATTTACGTACAAGCGTGGTTGCATACGACTTTTGCAGCAAAAGCACCGAAACAATATTTACAATTTTTAAAAAATCTTAATGATTACAAATCATTTGATGAGGAAATATCAGAGAATCCAGTAAAAAAGTTCAGTAATCATCTTTGGTATCTTTCACCAGAGTAAGCTGCTTTATCGTTTTTTGATCACAATATATCAATTCATAATAAACGATGAATGGTTGCTGCTACAGCAAATGATGATTGCAGGTTCATTTCCAGAGAAAAACGCATTATTGTCAATTGTAACAACTTCAATTCCTTAATGATGCCTGATCTTTGACACATATTGTGTGCAGAGTGTCTCTTATTCTTTAAACATTTCATATCAATGTATCATTTTTATCAGAAGTTCCACCAATCTGGAGTGAAAATGAAGATTTCCTTGAAGGACTAAGAATAGTTCAAAATTTAAATGTCAATAATACAGCTGAAAGTGGCGTAAAATTAACGTCGGAATTTAATAATATATTGACTAAAGATGTGCAGCAACGGCAATATTTGATGACGATCATACATGATTATCGTCGTTTATTATCTGATAGTACAAAATAAGTAATGATGCCAAAATAAACCGTACATCTTCTTTTTATAATATAAAATATCATTTACCTCCCGATGTTAACTCTCAATAACTTGTACTAAAATAAAAGTAGAATTCATGTATTTAATAGAAAAATTGTTGCACAATGATTTACTCATCTACCAAAAAAATAAGATTTGTTTTCTATATATCTGTATAGATAATCATTACACAAAAACATATCGATTTAAAATTAAAATTAAGGAATTTTTATGATTTTTTCACCTTTTGAAAAGAGTTCAGTATAGCATTTTAAATAACAAAATGGGCACAACTCCGATTCAGAAGTATACACAAACACATTTAAAACAGAAATTGAACTTTTGTATGAAAACTTTTTAAATATATTTGCTGAAATAACTCCAGCTTTAATTATTTTTGAAAATAGTAATTTTCAGCTTGTATTTTTGTCATTTTCGCGGAAAATTTTACTTATTTAAAATTTTTTGTAAATAACTTTTTTTGACAAGTGGATCTGTAATATCTGATAGAATCATCGTATTTAGGAGATAAAAATGCATTAAAATATGTAGTTTGGACCATCGAAATATTTCATTCAACAGCTCCTATGTCAAAAGACATATTTCGGATTTTTACCCTGTAATACCCATAAGAAAATCCAGTGTTTTGCGGCATGTAAAAAAACGGTTAAATTTTTTTTTTTATATGTGCTCGTGCAATGTTGAAAATCTTATAATACAATGATTTTCTAGCTTAAAAAAGTATACCTATATCCTACTTTAATATTTTTTTACTGTAGTATACTAAAAGAAGTACTGGTACTACTAATATTACAAATTCAGTACAGTGGTGACAGTCCACGCGAAAAAACGTGTTTTATTGGTAATCTCAGTATTTTTCAACGTTCCCAACTGTATATATATTTATGACTTTGTAATCACAGTCCACTTTGTATTAAATATTTTATGAATTAAGATTAAAACATAAATAATCATAAACAACTTTCCTTAAAATTCAAGTACTTAGCTAAAAGTCTTCATGAAGGTATGGTGGGTTGGCGCGAGGAGCGCGTAAATAGGCAAAGCCCCACTAGTATACATATGTTGTTGTATAGGTCTTAATATTTCTGGCCTCTTTCCCACTGGACCCCTCGCAAATAATTTATTCGATTTTTACGTGTTTTAAACACTTTAATTTATTTTTACGCCACCCCTCCCCTCGCAGCCCCACACGCCGACCCCCTGCAGGGCTCCCTGCGCGAATGCGTTAGTTTTCTTTGTCCTTAACGTAAAAATTTCTCTAATTTCAAAAGCTCCCAGCGACCCTCCTGCACCCACCACCAAAACTAGCATTAACATAACCTTGTGCACTAACATCCAAGCAGTGCTCCCACAACAAAGCACTAGCAGTTAACGATGCTCGACCACCTAAGCATCTACCCTATAATACCTTGCCTGCAGATACCACTGGTCACGCACTTCTCGATTAGATATAGAGATATAATTGATTTTAATCGTAAGTTAAAACAAATACAAAATTGTATTTGTATTAGTGGTCCTATTAAGACAGTTTGAGATAACGTGGACAATATATGAACACTCAACTTTTTTGCAGCGTTTGAACTTGCCTACAAGCAAGTATCTTTACATTTTTTACACTTATTTTTAATACATTTTGAATTCTTAAGTATGAATTTGGAAAATAAGTATCAAAATATGTACTAACATGCAATTCATAGTGAATATGATTGTTAAATTTTTCTTTGTTTTCTGATAAACTTTTTCTAAATAGTCATATTTTTATTGAACATAGATATGAAAAAACATTGAAATGATTTACGTCTATAAGAAATATAGACATTCACTAATAATTTTTAATTCTGATTTTCCATGTTTATTCCATACTTTAATTGTACAAAAGGTCTTAAGTTTTTGATTTCCCGACGGTCTAAGTCTTTTTCTATCACATTTTTAAATTTTGATGATTTCTTATAGATTTAAGATATGTATATAAATGTATATAAACACATACATTTATGTTCACATAGATCTAAACATACGATCAGTCATTCTTGTATACATAAGAAGATTAGTAAAATCATACGCAAAGCCAAACATCTATACACAATTAAGTAAATAGTTGCATAAATACGTACATATATTCATTCGTTTATGCATGCATAACTACATACAAACATACATATGCTTATATATACAGCGAGACATAAATACATAAATATATACTTACATACGTACTCACATCCATGAATGCATACATATATGCATATATAAATACACGCATACATAAATAAATTCGTGCTTACAAACACAATTATAGTAGTAAAAACATTAATTAATAAGTAAACAAATAGAAATGTACATGTATACATACATACATACATAAGTGAGTAGATAAACATAAACATACATACATACAAACATTTCTGAATACATTTTTACATACATAGATTAATCCATACCTGAGTAACAAATACTTATATTCATGCATACATAAAACATAGATACAAGCATACATACTTACAAACGTTCTCGAATGCATACGATTCTCTATACGTACACGAGTACGTACATAAATACATAAACACATGCACACATACATATTATTTTGTATTATAATGTTATTAGCATTTATACATATATACATACATGCATAAAGAAACCATAAGATGCACTTTAATCGTAGTAACTGGCGAGCACAGCAGTAACAGGCTGTGCAGAAATCATATGGCTCTGAAAGGAGGGACGGGGGATATCTAAAAAGCCATGCTGAGCCATGTGCGGGGGGGGGGGGTTAGTTATATTAGTACCTAAGCCACGTAGTCTTTTATTGTTCAAGATTTTTTAACTTTTGGCGTGCCTGATATAAGTAAAAGCCGAATAGCCAACCTAGCCACGTCCGATTCTAACCATACCTAACGTTCGAAAATGTTTTTTGTTTACCTCCGCTGACAGGTCCCGGTGAATCAAAACTTTTAGTCAGGCGAGTACATCTAGTATGTATTATGTTGAGAATATAGTAAATAATATAATGTCGTATAACGCAAAGCTTTTTAAAGCTTGTCGTGATTACCATGCTAGTTATTTGTCGAAACAAAGAAATCAAAACAATGTAAATGAGCTGTGATAATCTTTAAAAGAAGATGAAAAATCGTTTTCCGAGAATGTTGAAAAGAAATTAATAGAGTTGACACAAAACAAAGTAAAATAGACGCCGTTTTTAGAAGTTTTTTCACTCAAAAGGTACAACAACTACAAAAATTCTTACGTAAAGTTTTTGATTTGTGAGTAAGGTGACATTTTTCTCAATTTTTACGCATTTTTTACAAAAATTTTTCAGAAATCGGTTAATCAGAATATAAGTAATGTCTTTTACTACAGCAACTTATGTCAGCAGTGAATCATCAATATTCACACAAAATCGCTTCACTGTCGAGTAACTCAGGGTAAAAAACGAACACAAAGGGTGCTTCTAAAACAAGAAACAGAATTGTTGTGTGAGCTTCATATGCTAGAGCCAATTATTAAGTAGATCGAAGAAAAGGACGTAGAGCTAAGTCAGTGTGCACTTCTTACATATAATATTTCAAACGATGATGACGTACTTCTTGTGATGGACAGGATACAAGAAAAGCGATTTCCAATTTTATTGGGGCAGATAGTTTTAAAAAAAAAATTATACATCATTTACATCTGGGGAAATTTAATTTTAAAAAATGTGCAAAAAACTGCCTCGGTTGAGGGGTGGGGAGGGGGGTATACAAGGATAACACCATGGTAGACCATATGGGAGGACGAAGAGGTAAAAATATGGCCGAAAAAGCACCATATGGTTTATGCACAGCCCCTAAATCATAAGTCCGTAGATTTACAAAAAAAATACATGGAAATCACTTTTAAATCAAATAAATTCCAAATCGCTCGTCTGGGGCCGATTCGAAAAGTTATTTCACCAGAGCAGGCTGTTAAACAGTATGGTATCTATAGATATAACAAATGCATAGCAACAAGCCAAGCATAGGACATAAGTATGTAGTAAATAAGAAGGTATGCTATCGAACAAGAGAAGGAACACCTACACATGGAGTGATTAGGAGTTGTACGACAGAAAATACGAAGAAAATACCGATAATAATTAAGTTGATAGGATTAAAAAAAATTCCCTCTTACCCCACGCAGTCGTAATCGTCTGTTTGTTTAATTTCGTAGTGTGATCTCGAGATATCAATGCTGTTTATACTTTTTTTTTTATGATCGACCTATTATAAAACACAGTTTTTATCTCATTAGACTATTTTGCGACGAACTAGAGACTCTTTTGAGATGTATAAAATGATTTACTATGGTACTTGAAAATATCAAGCATATTCAAACAAATTTTCCGTAACGTCTGCTGATGTAGCTTAAAGAAAAATTTTTTGGGTATTTAGTGGGCCATTCCGGATAAACCAGATAAAGACAATGACAATGAGCTATGATAAAACCCATTTAATTGCTCCTAGACGGTGTGATCCATAAAATAAACTTTTTAAATTTTGGCACCCCGAAATTACTTTTTTTCCTAGAATACAACAAATAATTTAGTTTAGTTATCTTATGAATTAAAAAACAAACAAAAATAGAGTTGCAAATAGCAACACAATATATTGTAATGGTCACATAGCGATATTTTTTGATCATATTTATATCATTTATTCGATTCACACTAATTATAATTTATTATTAACAATTTGTGATGCGTGTCCTAAAAAAGTATGATTCAAAAATGTTTACATCAAAACTAATTTACGCACTAACAATTTGGCACTACTCATAAACCGTTAAATTTTGTTGATAGATAATTACGATGACTACATCTCAAGCCATTTAAGTAGTTAATTAAGATTTAAAAAAAAACTAGAAAAAAAATACAAGAAAGTACTTGTTAGAGCTTTTTTTTACTATCACAAATACGCATTTATGCAAAAGTGCTAAATTGTATATAATAATTTATACATAAATCTGAATAATACAATTATTACTTACAATAATATCTTAATACTGTAGCATGTCAAAAAAGAACTCCACGAATATTACAAATTTAGTACAGTGAATAAGAGCCTAGTAAAGAATCATGTTTTATTATGCCTAGCAAACGCTGCATTTTTTAATGTTTTATATTTTATGCATTTATATTTTAAGATTTTATAATCACAGTGCACTTTTTACTGAATTTTTAATGGATAAAGATTCAAATAGATGATTCTTTAAAATCTTTACTTTAAAATCTAGTGCTTTAGTGAAAAATGTCATTAATGCGTGGGGGTTGGTGGGCGAAACGAGCAGGAGGGGGTAAAGCCTCACTGTAATATATATATATATATATATATATATACATATATATATCTTACTATACCTATATAGTGATAGGGATGAAATCTTTTACGCCTCCCTCATCCCCCCGCCCCCTCAAATCACGGGTAGATTCGTTCAATTTCTACGTGTTTTGTAACACCGTCATTTATTTTTGCCTCCCATCTCACCCCCCCGCGCCAACCTCCACCCCTTAAAAGATTGATCGTTATCTCTGTGATATCACGTAAAAATTATTCTTGCAGTTTTTCGGTGCCCGCCCTCAGCCCCCCTCGCCCTCTCCTCATCCCACCACCAAAAACTTAGATACTTTTCAGGATCTGTCGACCCTTCCTCAAAAACAAAAGAATTTTTTGAGGATTTATCGACCCCGCCTCAAAAACTTAGAAAATTTTCAGGATTGTTCAACCCCCCGCCCCCTCCGCAAAAACTTATAAATTTTTACCTAAAGCCTATTTTCGTAGCCAAACATGGCCGAAGTCACCTAAAACACACTATATTACCGAACTTGGCCAAAAAAGACGAATAATTCCGATGACAGACATACCACCTCACGAAAGCCCTCTAACATCATCGAACATTGCCTAAAACAACCAATTGCAGCCGAAGCCGCTCCTTTACAGCCCCTTGGAACTTTTTATTTTTCTCGCACCACTTATGTAATAAATAGACATGACTGTGAGTCATAAGTTATGAAACAGATAACGGCAGTCCGGTACACTGAAGCTCGATAAGAAAAACATGTATAATGAAACTCAAGTACCTGCAACCAAATAACCAAATAGACTCAAACGCTTATAATGTTTATTCATAGATCATGTATTCACTAACTATTAGTATTAACATAATATATATATATTAACATAATATTTTATTCGATTTCAAAATAAATTACATGCGACAATAACAACCTGTTACAAGAATGGGGGAGAGCAACAGATTCATGCAGATGTGAAGATAAAAAAAGGCGCTTGCAAACCATAATTGTACAGAAATCTAGCAAACTACGAGTATATCTGAACAGTGATAAGATAAGATTTTCCGATCGGATACCACATCTTTTCAATACAAAATATCACAAGCAATATAATTCCGTGTATTATACTTACTGTGGAGGTGTATTATAATTTCAATTATTATGTAAATAGACAAATAGACCAGTTTGGATGGATAGCACATGCTTCTGACAGCGTAGAAAAATAATTAGATTTTATGACAACTGAGCTCTATTTTTGTGAAGAATAAAAAAGTTGTCATAGTAGAATTTTCTACTACTTCAAAAATAACTAAGATGGATCTTCTGAGGCAGGAAATAAAAAACGTCAACGTCAGTTATAACGCTGATGAAACGTATGCTGAAAGACCCATAAAATTCAGCTGAATACGGAATCCAAATAAAATAAAACCAAAGCCCATAAGACCAAAAAACCAAATAAAATTTTCCGCTTAAACGATTCAATATTAAATAATTTATTTAGTAATTCATAATGTAAGCAGAGTAGTCTATTGTGTTTCGGGCTAACGTACATAGTCTAATCATACTTTGTTACCAGAATCAGACAGATCAACCAGCTCATGTAAATAGTGGAAAGACAACCAGGCACTTGTTAACCAAAATTACATTGCAATCCAGCAAACTATAACTAAAATGGAATTAGCTAGGGAGTCTAAAACACGAATAATGTTATTTTTATACAAAATATGATTAGCACTATTTTCCGTGTAATATATTTATTATATAGGTGTGATGTACTTTTTATCATGATGTGAACAGACAAGGTTTGCTAGATAGCACATGCTTCTCACAACAGAGAGATCCATTCAGATTTAAGGGCCAGTAAGCTCTATATTTGCCAAAAAGAAAACATTTGTTTTTATACAATGTTCTACTACGTCTGAAAATAACCCACTTCGTTCTACTAAAGGGGAAAATAATAAATGTGACGAATAGTAATACCGCTAATAAAAAAGATAGGACTAAGGAGAATTTGAACTTTACATTAACATTTAATTTGAATAATTTATAACTAACTCAAATAAATCCAGATAATCAAATTAACTCGAAAAAATAAGATATTTATTAATAAATAATTTATCCACTCATTCAAATTAATTTTAAAGAAAAGCAAAAAAAGCAGTATCTGTTTAAAAAAAGAAATAATAAATACAATTTAACATAATAAACGAAGGGAAAATAAATAATTAAAGCAAAGAATATTTATTCGTTTTACTGATTGAGTTATTAGAAAGTAGGGTTGTTAAAATGATTATATTAGTATTTGTAGAATCATGTGTTTGTAGTAAGTGTGGAAGAAAGTGAAATAAATGTATGAAAAAATATTTTAAAAACTTGTGAACCAATGTATCAAACCATACTTCTTCGGCAAACAATATATCTAGATGCAACTGATTTAGCACATAGACGAGTCGATGCGGCTGATTCCGCAGTAATGTGTTCGGCGATTATCCCAGCACTTATTAGTAAAAAGCAGAAATTTATTTCTACTTTACATGAAAAGATATTTTAAGGGCGCTTAGGAGGAGTTCAGATGTCATAAGTAGTTTATTTGATAAGTCTAAACGCGCTAATTGCATCGGTGTCTTTATTTACCACCTTCAACCTACAAAATTAATATTTATTTCTATTAATGTTTGCAAATTATAAACAACCTATTATGGAGCCACCTAAAAACATCTTTAATTTGTAACTCAAATCAATGAGTTACACATTAAAACACTTGCTGTATTATAGTAAAAATCCTAAGCTTTCAGGTGCTACCTTGAAAAATATATGTAAAAATGGAAAAATTACCAATATACCGTAGAACGTAGATCAAGTAGTAGTATTACAAAGGTAGTTCCAGAAAATCATCTTTTT
Organism: Copidosoma aretas; assembly: GCA_030522625.1. Lineage (NCBI taxonomy): Eukaryota > Metazoa > Arthropoda > Insecta > Hymenoptera > Encyrtidae > Copidosoma > Copidosoma aretas. Next base: position 25,085 of record JAPYYV010000507.1, read on the forward strand.
TTTTGTTCAAACGCAATGCACATGTATTAAATATTTTAGAATTGTAATCCAAGTGCTTACGAAAGAATTGTATTTTATTAAGTATTTGTAATCATTTCATCATATAGATTACATACAGTTTATATTTTATTATTTAAAACACTCTCTATTTATTCAACCAAGAACAAATTTAGTAATTATACATAATATAAATGATAGTAGTTAATGTTTGTTTTAAAAAAAGATATAAATATTAATGATGATACTAACACAAATACGTTCTTACAGCAGTGATATTAAATAAAACAAGAATTTTGTAGTTAGTACCACTGTTCACTGTATTCAAATGAATAACCCACAGCGATGTATCAAAGGTAGTGTAACCATAGTTGGAACTAGGATAATTGGTAATTTAGTGTAGTTTAAAAAAATATTTGAATATTTAATAAATAAAAGAATTATCTTGCTTGAAATTATAATAATGAACATCTAGTAGTACTGCTTACTCTTAAATAGGGTAGTATTAAATGTAAAAAAATGTTAAATTAGTCAAAAATCAAATCATCAACCAATAAAATATTTTCGAAAAAATTATTTGCAATGTTATTACCATAACGAACCAGTATAAAATCGTATTTAGGAACAAATTATAAAAAAAGATTATAATGGTAATATTTGTTGAAAAAAAAAATTTTTAAAGTGTATAAATTGAGTAAACAATTTATTATTTATTTAAAAATAACTTAATTATTATTATAAAAAAAATATTATTATATAAATAATAATTAATATTTAGAAATGCTGCAACTTATATAAATTTTTTTGAAGTAACAGAAAAATTTAATTGGAAAAAGATGTTGGGAAAATAAAAAATTTCCCGAATTTGGAATAAACTTTTCAAACAGTACGGCAAAATATTGTGTATAATTTGTTGTTAAAACAATACAAAGAGCCATAAGCAGTTGCAAAATTACTTCTTCAAAAATATAGTACTTCAAACATAATGTACTTCGGTTTAATGTCTTAATTTTGATAAACAAAATTCACAGTAATTTTTTTTTTTTAATATGTATCTCCGCAACAATTGGTCGCACAGTAATTTTTTTTAATATAAATTTGTATAAAAATCCGAGCAATTTAATAAAATTAAGACAATTGTCAATTGTAATAAAACTAAGAGATAAATATGAAATTAAGCTTCAAATTGTTTTCATTGCAAAATGTTAGTTCAACACAATAAAATCATATATTTTATAATTAAATAATTAGACATACGATTATGTTAGTATGTAAAATTAAATACAGTAATGTACAATCTTTAAGAAATTTAAGAACAAATTGAAACTTTTTAAACTTTTTAAAGTTTTTCTAATTGCAAATTCCATTGTTTTTTAACCGATTCCCTGCAGTTAGTTTACTAATAACTTAAAATGCGATAGTACGTTGATATTCCGAAATAATAATCAAAAATAAAACAATATATGCAAAAAATTAAAGAAAAAGAAAAAAAAAGGATCACAGTAAAGTAACTTTGATTCCCCTCCCCCCGCAACAGAAAAAAATCATAGGAAAAATAATGAGAATATAATGCAGAGTATCTCATTTGTAACTCCCACTCTTTTATACTCTTGTGTCAGCTATAACACAATTTTATAGTCAAATTTATTGATTAGCACACCACATCCACAACTTAACCTAGTCAAACCTCAATCAGCCTCCCCCTAAGTCCTTATATAAAATTTGGTTATTTTCTCCGCAAAATCATCCTAATATTATTTTCCACATTTCTTAATTCTCTTAATTAGGTAGAGTATTTTTATAGCCTTTCTTCTAAATCTGTACTTCAGTTAACATTTCATCAAACAGCTATTTACATAAATTAAAACATCTGTCTCATATAATTTTTATCCATATATTCCAAAACTCCCATTAGACATATGGACAGGTAAACTTTTTTTATGTTATAATTACTTATATAATTATAAAAAATTCTTAAAATATATTTAAAGGTATCCGACATTATATATATTTATGTAATAATCTAAATTTTATTTTATGATAAAACAAACACAACAAGGAAGTCATCACAAATGAACCTTTTTGTAAAACTCTAATACTATGTACTATTTTAAAAATTAATATAATATTAAAATATACACTGTAAGGCAATCAAAAAGTGATTTATATAGCAAAGTTTTACTGAAAAGCCAGGAAAATCCCTGATCGGAATAAAGATCCTTTGCCTTTTTGGTAGACTTTTGCTATACCGTCATTATAATTTATATATTTATATCTTAAAACATGACAACAAGCGACCGACCGATGAAAGTCGAGCGCTTCCATTATTCGCCTGATCATACCTTAGCTGTAACAGGGGCCCAGCTAGACCCTTACTACAGCCACGTCACGATTTCAGCGATATGCAGCAGTACAGAGGGGGGCTATGTATATATATACTAGTGGGGCTTAGCCCTCTGCACGCTCCGCGTGCCAACCCCAATATTTTGATGTGTCAAAAAAGTTTTCTTTTAATAAAAATTTTATGCCATCTTATACAAATTTTTAACAAAAGCTGTTGGGTTTGACAGGAGGTACGAACTGTAATGTAGAGTATAAGAAAAAAGTTTGGTAAAGATCCGTTGTCTGGAAGTGAGAAAAATCGGACTTTGACTTTAGAGTGGTACGGAAGTGACGGGTGCGGAAGTGACATTTCGAGCTTTGGATTACTATTGCTGTTCGTAGACGTATCATAAACGATTTTATGGGCCCACGAACAAAGTGGTGGGCCCAGGGCGATATGGAAGTGACCAAAATTTTTGTACACCCGAAAATAAATAATTAAAATCTGTAACAATTTGACGGCTTCGGCTTGTGCGTTTGTTTTATTTTGATGTAAGATTCGAAAAGTTACCACGAAAAGGCGTCACCAAGTAAAAAGACGTAGTATTTATAGTGATTTCCGCTACTATGACATTTTAGTACAAATCGTGGGACACTGAGTCTGTGATAAAGACTTTTTCTTACTGATTAAAAATGAATGTTATTATGGCATGAATGTAACATACAATGTCTGTTATTAACAATGTATGTGCAAGGATATTCCAGAAAACCTTTTTTTTCCTATTAATAGCTTTTATGCGCAAAATTGAGATTGGGAAGTCGTACTGATGTGACATTTTGACCAAATTAAAAAAAAATTTTTATTAAGGAGACGAGGTATCAGCTTGAAACTATTTTGAAGAAAGTTTGACACTTTTTACGGAACTTCACCCAATTAAAATATCTAAATTTAATTTCATTTAGTAGCATAAGCTATGGACCCGAAGTGAACCAGCACAATTTGCAAAAAGAATTTTCCTAAAAAATTTTCTTTAGAAACAAAATTTACGAAAAACGGTTATCCTCAGTACAAACGTTCTAACAATACAAACTTAAACTACGTCTACAGGATAAAATAAAGTAATATTAAAATTCCAGTAGACAATTCAATGGGTACTGCATATAATGAATTTTTGTTGAGAAAAAACAACTGTTATATTAATGAAGAATGCTGTGCGTCAATCCAAAACATTGAATACATTTTTGACTATATTCACAAAGGAGGAGATCGAGCTCTGTGTAAATTAAAGGAAGAAACGGAACCTGACAAGGAAATATAGGACGAAGTTTCAAAATACATGGACGAACGTTATTCGAGTTCCATGGAAGCTGCATGACAACTACAAGAATTCCCTCTTTGTGGACGTAGTCATTGTGTATTTAATTTACCGGTTCATCTTAAAAACAAACAAAAAATCGTTTTTGATGAAAAGAAAGTTTTGGAATCAATACAAAATTGAAAAACACCATTAACAGCGTGGTTTGAACTTAATAAAAAAGATGAATTTGCTAACTCAACTAAATACATTATATTCTAGAACATTACATGTACAACCCTCAAACTGAAGAATGGATTAAACGTAAACGCGTGAAAAAAATAAAACTATTGGTCGATGAAATGTTGTTTTACCTAAAGATCAGGAGCGATTTTTTTTAAAGTTAATATTAAATAAAGTTAAAGGCAGAACATCATTCACAGATTTGAGAACTTTTGATCAAGTTACTTATAACACTTTTAAAGAAACTGCTGTAGTAATGGGATTGGTAGAGCATGGTTCACAATTGGACACTACATTTGATAAAGCTTGCTGTGTTATGTTGCCATTCCAATTACGAAATTTTTTTGCTCGGTTCATTATATCTGAAAATTTTTAAGATAATATATTATTTGATGAGATATTATTTGGAATGAATAAAAAAATTTTTTTACCGAAGATTTCAAAAACGATAAAGAAAACCAAGATCTTTTACACTTGAATCAAATTTTTAAAGTTGATGACACGTCTTGTAAACAGTTCGGCTTACCAGAACCAAAAGAATTAAAAGAAAATATAAATTTTAATGAAATGAATGAAATTGAATTTTGTAAACAGAAATTCAATGAACTTTTTACAAATTTGAAGAAAAGTCAAAATTTTATATTTCATAAAATAATAAGCTCTAATAAAAAAATATTTTTTATTGATGGTCCAGGTGGTTCTGGTAAAACATTTTTATACAAAACATTAATTTATTACTTCCTATTCATGAATCAAAAAGTTATATCAATGCCATGGACTGGAATTGCTTCAATTTTGCTCCCAAAAGGAATGACAAGCCACAGAACATTCAGACTTCCTTTAGATTTGAATACAATTGAAACTTAATTTTTACAATTTAAATCGGACAAATAAAAATTACGTGAAGTAAGTGTCATTATTTGGCATGAAGCTTCAATGATACCAAAAAAAGTATTAGAAATAGTTGACAGAACTATACAAGATCTGTGTAACTCTGACAAACCTTTCGGCGACAAATTAATAACTTTAGGAGGAGACTTTGGACAAATTCTTCCAGTTGTAAAAAATTCTAATGAAATTGGTATCATAGAAGAAACAATTAAATGCTCACATCCATGGCAAATTTTTTCTATTTTACATTTACGAATAAATTTACGATCAACCGATTAAAACTTTGCATCTTTATTACTTGAAGTAGGAGATGGAAAAATTGAATGTTTTAAAATTCCGAAAAAATGGAAAACAAACAATGTTTGTAAAAAAAGTTTTAATTACATTGATAATCCATCAAAGCATAATGTTATTTTTACTTCACATAATGAATATACTCATTTCTTAAATAATAAGAATTGAGTACTATAAATGAAAACAGTGTTATTTATTACAGCATAGATTACGCAACTTATAAAGGAGTCGACAAAAGCAACGAAAACATACAAATTAATTTTCCACTAGAGTTTTTAAATAAAGTGAAAGACGGCCTTTCACCACATGAATTAAACTTTAAAATTAATTGTATTGTAATGTTAATACGAAATGTAAGTATAGCCGAAGGTTTTCTGTAATATAAATTACTTAAGAATCACAAAATTATTTAAGTATAATATAGAAGTAGAAATGATTATAGAAGATAAACAAGGAAATAAGGTGCTTATTCCTAGAATAACTTTAAATACTTGAAACACTTCATCACTACCTTTTATATTATACAGAAAATAATTTCCGTTGACTTAAGCATTTTCCATGTCTATTAATAAATCACAAGCCCAAAGTTTCGATTCCGTAGGATTGCATTTACGTAAACCATCATTTTCTCATGAACAATTGTACGTCGCGTTATCTAGATGTAAAAATTCTAAAAATATATTTATTCAAAATGAATCTACAGATAAAAACCGAATTGAAAATATTGTTTAGAAAGAAATATTCGATAGGTAAAATAAATTCGTTTGCTAGTTTAACATTTCTTAACACAAGAACATCAAATTACGAAATTATAATCAATTTCCATCACTTGAAAGTTGTAATTTTATTTTTAAACAACAATAAACAACATTTTACAATAGAAAGTCTAATTTTACATTTTTCTTATAGAATGTACTCGGATAAATTTAAATATGGAATTAAAGTACGTATGATTACTTTATGATATAAGTTTCATCCTTTTCGATAACAAATAAGTAACTAAAATAAATATTGTTTCTTTTTCTTTAGCGAGAGTGATTTATATAAATGTCAAAAATGTGTTTTGAAATTTACTTCCGAGGACGATTCAAATTTACATATGCAAACACATTCAAAACTATATCACAAATGTGATATTTGTAAAATTGATATCATTAAATACAAAAATTACGTTCACCACAGACGGGACCATAAAAGTGAAAAAAAATTTATGTGTACAAAACGTGACAAAATTTATAAAAGACACTACCCTCTTACGAGACATATGACATTACATCAAGATAACTCAAATAAGAAAATTTCTAATGTATGTGGAAAAAGTTTTCTACGCAACGATAATGTGTTAAGATATTTTCGAAGATGTAACAAAAATAGAAAGAAATAATTTTTGTAAAACATAATCATTGTTGTTCTTGTCTCTATTGCCTTGACAAACATTAAAAGTAAAATAGGACTGAGGGGAGCGAAAAAAAGTAAAAGAAGTAGAGGAGAGCAGTAAGTGACGCTAAAACGAATACAACCACACAAAGGACAAAAATCAAAATATTTACCTGAGAGGGAGATGATGGGGCGGTGAGGGGGA
>JAPYYV010000508.1:0-31687 GCA_030522625.1 Copidosoma aretas
TGGACACCGGAATCGGATTCAGCACCTCGAAATACATATAGTATGTATATTCGCTTATAGGTACCCTGACTTTTTTTTTTTTTTTGTGGTCCTGTGTAACCCATCCAAATGCTCCACGGGCTGACGCAGTGCTCGTAGTTGGTCACGGTGCTTTTCCAAAGTATCGAGCAGGCACTGCAGACCCGCAGCGGACTCCTCGCGCAGTGGCTTGAGCGTTTTTAGTGCCATAACATTGTCCTGTACGAAGAGGCGATGATGCCCGAACCGCGAAGCCAGGAGACTCCAGGCCAAGGGAATATTGGAACTGATAAGCTGCAGTGTGCCCAGAACTCCTTTCGTCTTACTTTTTACAATGACTTTAAATAATAAAGCCTCTTGACGTCAGTGAGGCGGACATGCTGATGAATAAGTGCTTGGTGTGAGTTGCCGATCCTCACGACGATAAAAAAAAAGCGGGATATTGATGCTCGGCAGACGAGGCACTCAATGCAGTCCTGGGAGTGGTAACAGGCGACCACCTCCTGGCATCGGAGGAACTAGCCTGCTCTTAGCATCGTAAAGGCACACCTTAGCGTCGAAGTGGTGCCGCTCTCCGGATGCGTACAAGGCTTTCAGGTAGGTGACTTCATCCTCAGGTACGTCATGACTTCGATCGTAATGACATTTCCAGCACGTCTGGCCAGCCTTCGTTTGTCCTGTAAATTGATCAGATGCTGAACTCGACGCTTGCTTCTCAGGCGAAGCCTTGTGCTCGGTGGTGCAATCGCGCACGCCGAACAAGTCCTACGGTGCAAGATATTGAGAAGAAAGACGTGAGTTATTACGAACCAATCCGTCGACAAAATTAGCCGGGTTGTCGTGGACTTGGTAAACGATTACTGTCTGAATATAAGGCAGCCTGCAATCTGCCACTCAATTGCTTCCCGGCAGCTTCACTAGCTGTGTAATCAAGGTCACACGCCTGTGACACAAACTGCACGGCAGTCACGGCGGATGTCTTGACGACTCTCGCCTGTCCCATTACAACCTCAAATTACTGTACCACATGGTGCGACTCTGCACAATTTCATCACTTGCAAAACAGGCTCAGGTATATCGATGCATCCTCGTACGCAGAGAATATCATATCGCATCTTGCATCGTTTAACTTACATGACTTAGAGTATGTAGGAAATTTGGCTCTCCTGGGCTCGGCAAAGCTCTGGTCAGGATCGGTTAATCGTCTATCCCGGTCCCGCTATCCGACTCGAAGAACTAATGTTTTATTTGTTCTTTATTCAAGTATAGTCTTAAGCATTACAGATCAGACGGGGATAGAAGATGGACAAAAAACCCAGAGACTACGTGACGAAGTCATGAAGAACAGATTAAGAAGAAGACACCAGTCAGCCGACTTAAGTTTTCCACTCGCGTGCACGGAAAGAAATATTTGCTGTATGAGCACTCATATATATTGGGCTCTTACAGTTCGATACAATGAGACTCCTATAGCCCAATGATTAGACTCATACAGTTTTATGCAGTGGCGAGCTCTAACAGCTGAAAGAGGGGAGGTGAGGGAGCCTAAGCCTTTGAACTCTGTCATGACAATTCGGAGGCTTGGGCTCACTCACCCCGACTCTTTGAGCTGTTAGAGCTGCATCTAACTGTATAACCCTAATCATCGGGCTGTAGAAGCCTTATAGTCAGTGCTGAAGAAGCTTGGCGTTGCTTTGAGCTCTTACTGTAAAAACTCTTGCGGTCTCTCAGCCCCATATTTCTCTCCGTGTACGCAACTGTAAGAACAGGCGCTTTTGCGCCAGGCATCTTTCGTGCACGCTCTCGTTCGCTTAGTATGTGAAAGACACGTGGGTGCGCAAGTCAAGTTATGCTCTTCGGCTTCTGTTCTAGTTGATGAGTGATCTTCTTAGTTCTAGAGTGTTTACTAGTCCGGCTTTTCAAAAAACAGGCGTAGGCCTAGCTTGGCTTTTCCCTGTTCGGCTGGTCAAATGTCTTGGTAAGGGAACCCTTAAGAGTTGTGTTGCCATCTGTGTGTGAATACATTAAAAAATGTTTTCCTCTATAAAGTAAGGTACGATTAACGGCCATCTACGCGTAGCATGCAATACCTCAAAAGTTACCGTTCACAAATCTGGGGTACCAGTTTTGTGTACGCTGAGTTTTGAGGTGCACCTGATTTCCTGAAAATGATTTCCATTATTTCTGCATGATTTATATTCTTTTCGTCATAACCTTTTTGAAATGATAATATAATAAAAGATCATATTCCATTACGTGCCTTTATTACCCGACTTGTGCTTGAATCCCCATATAATTCCTTGACCTCCACGTTATGCAAAATCTTTAATTCCCCATTGATTTCATCCTGTTTTACCCGAAATATTTTACGGAGTACTTTTCTCTCGAATACTTTAAATTTTTTTCTTCGCTTTTTGTGATTGCTCATGTTTCGCTATCGTACAGCAGAACCGGCATTATAATCGTTTTATACATACGTTTTTAAAATTTTTTTTTAATTTTTCGCAATAAGTCGATAATTTAACCGTTTACAAGCGCCATAATAACAAGCGTTCGCTGATCGTGATATCTGTTTAATCTCGTCCTGTAAATCATTAGTATCATTAATAAAACGCCAAGATATTTAAATTTTTAAACTCTCTCGAACGATTTTCACCCTACTCTTAACGTGAATACACTCAGATCATTCACTCTGCTGTTAATCATGTATGAAGTTTTTTCTTCGCTCATTTCGAATCCTACCTCTCCCGCTTTTTCGATCAATATTTTCGTGTTCGGTAAGATGATTTCCTCGCTGTTACCTAGAATACTTAAATTGTCCGCATATCCCAGTATTTGAGTAGTCCCGCTTACAGTTATCCCACCTTTATCTTTCTAAACATGTCTAATCACGTATTCTAAAACAAAATTGAACAATAACAGAGATAACGCGTTCCCTAAACCCCTTGTTTATTTTAAATGGTTCAGGAAGTTTGTTTTTCACGCGAACCCTCCCTATGCTGTCTTGCATGCAAACGCGTATCAGAGCTGCTAATTTCTTTAGGACTCCAAGAAGGATCAGGATATAGTATAGATTTGATTTGATAATTGACTCGTACGTTTTTTAAAGTCTATAAACAGTTGCTCGTATTACATGTTGAACTCTCATTGTGTTTCTATTATTTGTCTGATCGTAAATATTTGATCAATAGTCGACCTGTTACGTTTGAACCCACATTTATTGTCTACAATGATATCTTCCGCGAATGGGGTTAATGTGTCTAAGAGGACATGAGATACAACTTTATAGTAGGTCAAAAATAATGAAATAAACCTGGAGTTATTACGCGCGGATTTATCGCCTTTCTTAAAAATCTGAATTACGACTGATTTGATCCATTCGCTGGGCATTTGTTCCTCTCCTTGTTGAATTGAATCTCCATACTCAACCGTTTTCTCCCGCCCTTTATCATCTCCCCGGGTATGCTGTCTATCTCCGGCGCTTTGTTGTTTTCAAGTCAATGGATCGCTTGCTCTACTTCTCAAGTGTCGGTTCATTTACCCCTATTTCCACGGTAAGAATGTCTTGAGGCTCCCTATTCTCGTTATTTGCGTGTACATTAAGTAATTTATTAAAGTCGTCATTCCATCTCGTTAATGCTTCCCCGTCATCCACGACTATATTACCATTTTCGTCTTTAATAAAAACAATTCGATTCTGATACCCCCATCGGGTTGCGTTGTTATCTTGGTACATTTCTCGCGCCTTGTTTTTTTTTTTGTAATTTTCCGCTATAGTAACAATTTTATTTTTCTACCCTTTACGTTTCTTTTCTCTAACCTCCCTGCTTGCTGCTGTTCTACTATTTTCATAGCTTTCGGGAGCTGGTTCATTCTTACTGTTAAGGTATACTACTAAGGTATTCTAGCCTTTCCGCGGACATCTACACAGAATAAAGCCTGGCACGGCCGCTCACCCTACAGAGACGTCCTCTCGCCCAAACACACTGCTGACGGTACGCCCACTGATAAAGCACGTGTCCCGCCGCTTCAGGGCTCGCAGCGAGCCCTGACATCAGAGCGAGCTGACTGCCAAGTCGGTGTCGCAGTCATGTGATATATATATATATATATATATATATATATATATATACATTTAGTTTGTATACAAATTTGCCTCACACCCGTTGCTCTCCCGCGCTACTTACATGCATGCGCCCAGCTCATGTTGTATTGCTGTTGTGTCGATGAAATTCATTCGGTCGTTATAGATTGTGCTGTGCAATTATGATAGAAGTAAATAAACAAACAGTGTAGTGCAAGAATCCCGTGAATTTTTGTGAAAGTTTTGTATCTGGACGCAATAATATGTATTTTTTTTCTCTTGTGTTTTCATACGTAGTTTTTAATTTATTGTAAAATGATGTAGAGCTCGGTTGAAAAAAAAATATTTCAACGATAAACGGAAAAACGTATTTCTATCTAAACATTTATAAAGAAATACTATTTAGCGATCATTTCAACACTTCCGTTTGCAATTTAAAATCTGCAATAAGTATTTGGATGGAATACGATAATCTAGCAATCTATGAGCCTTGTTTATAGGTAGAAATAAATAAAAAACACTACGTGTATGCAAATTACAATTTATGATATTATTAGCTGTAATAACTTATTACATGTTATGTACGCTCTTTTTGTTGTGTCATTAAATAATTTGATCTAACGCGTATAATTTTTTACTTAAGTTTCCCAAAAATCCACTCATGCTAATTAATACGATGTACATACTATTGGGGCTTTGCCCCCTGCGCGTTCCGAGCGCTAACCCCCATATTTCAATATTTTTATTCTCATGTCTGAATGATAAATGAGAAAGTTTATTTCTTAATACACATACATGCATACAAACATAGATAACCAAAGCGATCTCATAATAATTCGCTAAATATTCAAACAGATATAGTCAATACATGAAATTAGTTTACTGTTATATAAAATAATTGCTATTGATTTATTACTGATAATGACTCTAATTAGAATTTAAGGTCAATATTGATTCATATGCATACTTATACAATACTTACGCAATCATTATTATTACACGAATAGTTATAAGCCTTTGTTTGTTATCTTTGGTCAGTTTAGAATCCATTATGGATATAAAATTATAATATATCATTTTGAAATTCTTTCTTAATATTTGTAAATGTAAATTTTTTGTTTCATTTTTTTTCGTGTCATATATAGATTTTTATATACTTCTACATTTTCTTTGTTCGTTTTATAGCTATTTAAAATTCTTACCCTCTTATATTTGTACTAATATTATTTTCAATTAATTATCTTATATAATTGATTAAACATACGACAACGTGTTATAATTTCTTTTTACATTTGCATAATATTATAATTTATAACGTATAACATATTTCTAAACGTTTAATCTTTACTGTTGTGCCTTATTTACCAACATAAATATCTTATATTTTCACATGAATCATCTTCCTCCTGCATATCTCTCCATTATCTTTTAATCCTATATTTCTGACTGATATTATTATTATTTCATTTGGTGTTTTTTTTTCCTCTTTACATGGCAATGTGTGCTTTATACATATTTTTTATTCATTGCAGATCCTACAGTCTATCACTTAAAAACTTCTAAACTCACCTGTATCTTTTAATTTTTGCTTTATTTTTCTCTCTCTGCTTTTTTCATTTTTTTACATTTTACGGATGATAGAAATGTCAATTACCATATAGTTTTTTCTATTTTCTGATTGACAAAAGTCTTTCTTTCCTTTGTAAAATTATCTTTGATTTTGTCAAGTTAATTGTCCTTCGTTGTTGATTTTATAAATCCTATCGTTTTTCAATCCTCCACTTTTTCATGCACAACTTTAACTTCTTTGCCTATATTGTATTATTTTTATTAATTAAGTCTGTTAATACTGACAAAAATTAAAATCGATAGATTTTGACCTGCTCTTCATGATGGTGCTTTTTTTTGCTCAAAAACCTTTTTTTGTGTTAAATATGTCTTTGAATTTTTTGTCTGTTCTCTGAAATTCGCCACAGTTTTAAAAATAAAATTTACACGAATCAAAAGAGCAATATTCAGACCACACTTCCACAAATTTTTAGAGTCAGAGAGCAAGAAATGCGTAAATGACAAACAAATAAAGACGATGACATTGGGTCAGCCACGCTTGACAGACAAAAATATAGTTAGAGTACAAACTGTAGACTCACTGATAACTACTTGACATTCACTAAAACATAGTTTACGGTATGTATGAGTAGAGGTCATAAACTTTACTTGATCCGCTGGATAGTTCACGAACAATGGAATTTGCAATTTAAAAGACTTTGAAGTTTCATTTTGTGCGAAAACTTCTTTAAGGATCGTATATAGCTGTATTTGATTTTACATACTAACATAATCGTATGTTTCATTATTTAGTCATAAAATTTATGATCGTATTGTAATAAACTAACGTTTTGCAATAAAAACGATTTAAAGCATAATTGCAGATTTTTTATTGCTTAGTTTTATTACAATTAGACATTTGTCTAAATTTCATTGAATTATATGAATTTTTCTGCAAATTTTTATAAAAAAAACAGTTATTGTGCGACTAAATGTTGCGGGAATGACTCTTTTAAAAAAAAAATTACTGTCAATTTTGTTTATCAAAATTGAGACCTTAAACAGAAGTATAATATATTTAAAGCACGATATTTTTGAAGGAGTAATTTTTCAACTGCTTATGGCTCTTTGTATTTTTTTAATGACGAATTACTATACACAATGTTTTCTACCACTGTTTTAAAAGTTTATTCCAATTTACAGAAAATATTTTATTTTCTAAATTAACAAATATCATAATTCAAAATATAACTACACCACCTTATTCGCTATGTGTTAGCACCATCATAAATGCTTACATATTTTTGTTAAACGAACATTTACTGCTATCATGTAGTATATTACGTATAATTTAAAATCCGTTTTTTATTAGAATAAATATAGAATGATTAAAATAATAAAAAATTAACTGTATGTTATCTATATGATAACATCATTACTATTACAATGCAATTCCTTTGTAAATACTTGCATTAGAATTTAAAAATATTCAATACGTGTACATTGCGTTTGAACAAAAAAAAATGATTTCCTGCAACTACATTTCTAATACTACCAATTGATCGATATTCTACGGTCTATTTGTAATTTTTCCATTTTTATCTATATTATGCGAGGTACCATCTAAAAGCTTAGGATTTTTACTATGATACAGTAAGTGATTTTATGCGTAACTCATTAAATGCGGTTACAACTAAAAGAGGTTTTCAGGTTGCCCCATAATAGGTTGTTAATAATTTGCAAACAATAATGGCAAATATCTCCTAATTTTTCAGATTTAGGGAGGTAAATAAGAACTCTGATGCAATCAGCGGGTTTTGATTTGTTTAATAAACTACATATGATATTTAATTTACCCCCCCCTGAAGCACCCTCAAAATTAAAAGTATAATACACCTTTACAGTAAGTATAATAGACAGAATTATATTGATAACAATATTTTGTATTAAAAAGACATGGTATCTGATTAGGAGATCTTAGCTTATCACTGTTCGGATATAGTTTGCTAGATTTCAGCACAATTATGGTTTGCACACACTTGTTTTTTTTTTTGCATCATCTGCATGAATCGGTTGCTCTGCCTGATTCATGTAATTGGGTGTTATTAGGGTATAATATAGGGTATTATATTATGTACTTTATTCCAAAACCTAATATACTTCTCTGTTTACACTTTTAGTAAATAAATGATCTGTTAATAGACAGCGTAAGCGGGCGAGTCCATTTGGTTATTTGGTTTTAGGTGTTATATTTTATTTTTATTTCGTATTGTGCTCGAGTGTGCGGGTGTTCCGTTATCTGTTTCATCAGTTGTATTACTAATGATCACGTTTTATTTTTGTGCCTCTGTCTATTAGCCACATAAGACGTGCGGGCAAAACTGAAAACCCCGAGTGGCTTTGAATGAGCAGCTTCAGCTGCAATCGGTTGTTTTTGGCAATGTTTGACGATGTTGGAGGGCTTGGGTAAAAGGATTCATCTGTAATTGAAATAATTCGTCTGTTTTCGGAAGACTTCGGATAGAATGTGTCTTTCGGGTGACGTCGGACATCTTCGGCTATGGTAAAATGCGGGGGAGAAGGGGGGATGTATAAGACTCAAATAAATTTTAAGTCCTTGCGGATTGTTAGGTTAGTAAGGGTTAGTAACAAAAATAGGGGACCGGACTTACAGATCTGACTACTGATCTACTTAGGTTAGACTTAATATAAAAAATTATTTAAAATTCGCATTTTTTCACCTTATTTTTACCTTACTTTTGATCATGTAAAAAACGTGTGGGGGGAGGGGGCATGAAGAGTGTGCCATTACTTACGATCCACACGAATTAAGTATATAATATAGGAAGATATATATATATATATATATATACATTATAGAATCAATATCTTGGTAGTAAGAGCGACTTTTTTCTACCCTCATGTTTTTCTATTGTACATTTATTAATATAACGTCAATCTTAAAACATGTAGAAGAGAGAAATCAAAGTAAAACCAAATTATTAGTTCATATACATTCCGGGGAGCTGAGGGGGAGCGGAGGGGGGCTGGGACTAACTTTTGTTCATACAACTATATAATATGGGAAGATGTATATATATATATACTTGTCAGCTCCCACTCGCCTTTTCAGGGCTCAGTACGAACCCTGAGTTTGGGCGAGCAACTGTACTAAGCTATGGGGTACGCTGTCTGCTCTCATGTAGGCAAGCGTCAGTGCCAGTCTTTTTTCCGTGTATTAACTTTGTACTCTCGTCGTCGAACCACGGCTTGTCTTTTTTCGGAGGTTTGCGTCGCACTATCTTCTTTCCCGCTTCTTTGATCCTATTTTTTATATGTTTTCACTTTTCATCGACGTCTAGTTCCTGATTTAACACTCCCAATACCTAATCACCCATGCAATTATTAATTTATTGTCGGTATTCTTTGAGTTCGTTGCAGTCTTTATGTTTTTCGAGTGCAAATTTTGTTCCAGATCTATTTAAGTGATGCTTTCCGGCTACCGTTAGACGCATCCTAACCTCAGCCATTACCAGCCCCCTACATGCCCTGATTCCAAGAATGTTGGAGCTATGTCTCTTATCAGTTAATACATGATCGATTTGATTCTTAGTCATGCCTGCGCCGCACAGTAGGCCGAAACGGTTTTTTTTGTCCAAAAATCAAATATCTCCAGAACGAAGATTGATAGCAAGAAAATTATTTCTGCAGCGTCTTCGCCATATAACGTAGAATATAGGAAAATTATAAAGAATTGTCTTGAATGGTTTTCTAACCTACAAAATCTGCTTAGAAGATAGATTTTTCACAAAAAATTAGAATATGGCTCGAAAAAAAAAAAAATTGAAATATAGTCCTGGGTAGAAAAGGAGTTTTTTAAATTTTTTTGTGCCAAACAGGATATTTGATATTTGTTTAAACCCCTGAAAATTCTCAACACAACCTCAAATTTTTCAAAATTTGGAAATACGCCACTTTATTGTATTATTTGATATTCAGCTTGACCAAAAACCCAGATAGCCAAAAAATTATTCATGGACTAACTTTTTCACTTGATATAGACTTCTAAAAAATATAAAGATGTATGTACGGCTTTTTTTAACCTCAAAAACTTGTTCAATCTCAGATTTTTACGCAAAAAATTGAAAAAATGGTCAAAAAAATTATAAATAATTAACTTAAGACAAAATATAGGTACTTTTTTATATGTTTGCACTAAAGACCATGTATTTTTTTTCTTTATAGCTACTCGACATAACCTAAAACAACTTAAAAACCCCAAATATGCCATTTTATTTGTTTTGCTAATACGTAGCTCTAAAACAGCTTAATATAGATTTAAAATTTTTCTTGTATCGTTATAGTTACTAGTTTGAGAATCTTCAATATTTTAAACGATTCATGTAAAGTAGCTCCTTAACCTTAAAATATGTTTCCAATCAGGACTATTCCACAAAAAACAGAAAACTGGTCAATCAAATATTAAGGATCACATTTTGACTATGAAATAGTTTATGTATGCTGTTGCACAAAACACAATACATCGTGCTTAATCCAACTCTAACAATAACTCGACATAACCTAAATAACCTGAAATCACAGAATTTCCAGTGTCGTTTAATTCATCGATACGTAGCTTTAAAATATCTTTATATTGCATCAAAACCTTTTTGGTAGCCTCACGGTAAGTTCTACAAAAATACAAAAAATCAAAATAATGCATATACAGCAGCTTTTTAAACTCAAAACATGCTCTAAGAGCTGATTTTTTAACTAAAAATTGATAAACTGGTCAAACAAATGTAAATACTGATATTTAGGCCAATTAAATTATATATTGTGTTTGATCTACCCTCTTAAGTAACTTGCCGTCTTCTACCTGACCTAAAAACGCCTAATAAACATAATATGGTGGGATATTTCTTTGAAATACTTCTAATGTATTTTACAAATAGTATAGTGAGATCTAATTAACTATATATATATATATACACGCAGAAAAGAATCACTGGAATTTTTACCATAAAAGCAGCGGTAATCCTGGGATATTGTGTCGATACGTGAATTTTTACCACAGCGGTACAGGATTTTTTACCGTAGTTCACGGTTATTTTTATGGTGCCTGTAAAAATTATCCTGAGTTCACTATACTTTTTACTGTATGGCAACAGTAAAATTTCCCCTGAAAGATCATATAGCTAAAGGGTCACGTGGGCCGGAGAGGAAGGCCGAAGGTGGAGAGTAAACATATACATATATTGTCTGCTGTAGCCGATGCTTAACCTATATTATATATATATATATATATATATATATATATATATATACACATATACATATATATATTGTGCCAACGAAGGTAGACGGTCTCATCGCGAATTTTTTGCCGTTGAATTGTAAATGATGATTGTGTTTGATAATAATTATATTCGAACACACATGATAATGCCAGATAAAACGATAGGTAATTAAAAAGATTTGTGAGCTGATGCCATAAAGTCACAGCTGATGGCTAAGGCTGAGGACTGCTGATGATTAACAAACACAATACTGTTACTGGTGTATCTATAGGTATACAGCAGGCCCTGGCCACATGAGGCAGCCGAATTATCACGTAAGCACTGCATCAAATATAATACCTTATACTAGAGCCAGATAGACGCATGCATCTCAGTATTGATTGTCTGAATTTCAAGGTTAGACAGCCGGAACAGCAGACAGCCAGACATCTACTCTCTGCCTTCCCCTCCGACCCACGTGACCCTATAGCTATATGCTCTTTCAGGGGAACTTTTACCGTTGCCACACAGTAAAAAGTATAGCGAATTTAGGATGAATTTTACAGATGCCATACAAATTACCGTGAACTACGGTAAAAAATCCTGTACCGCTATGGTAAAAATTCACGTATCGACACAATATCCCAGGATTACCGTTGCTTTTACAGTAAAAATTCCAGTGATTCTTTTCTGCGTGTATATATATATATATATATATATATATACACATCCATACGCATACGCATGCACGCAAACACCCTATATCCTTACGTCTACACCATTGTGAGGTTAGATTGTTTTATTAATGTACACTCAAGAGACGTATATTCGTTCCCAGCACTTGCACTCAATAGAAAATTTGCATGTTGCAAGTCGATAGTAGCAATGAGTGTCAATACAATGGTCGATACGGAATGATACGATATTGGTAACACTACTTTATCCATGTATATGACTTTTAGTATATAGCTGGTGTTTGTTTATGTTCGGAGTCAACCTGGCAGCGGTCAGCCGGTCGGTGTCGTGCGACTGCTGCCAGGAGTCCTAATTCAAAGTGTAAAAGCGCACTAATAGTAGGACTTTTATTTACGTTAATTACTCGGCCGACAGTAGTGTCTACTCGTCATCGCTTTATGTGTAGCATAAGAAGAATCCATTTTGACTCGAGGATCGTGAGAGGCCGAATGAATTGAGGTAGAATGAATTTTCAACCAACTCAACTGAACTTGATGAGAATAAGTGTGTTGAATGAACAAGATGGAACTTTTGCAAACATTGCAGCTCAACTTAACTGCAATATTAAAACAGTGCGAAAATGGGTTCGGAGAATGAATCCTGGTCGTCCCTACAAGTTCATACCGGTAACATCACACGGGCAGCCTATGTCATGAAGGACTGTCATGCATCTCCAAACGAGTAGGTCAATCAAGCTGAAGATAGGGGCGTTGGTGCAGCTCAAAAAGACGAACGAAATGCTGCAAGATTTATGAAGATCGAGAAACAATTCGTCGAATACCAGCAAAATACCACTCGACACAATTTTTGGCCATCCGTAAGCCTGCCACTGGGACTGAATTTGAAGCAGTTTCGTACTCTCTCAGCCATCGTTCACACTAGTGTTTAGGTGTAAATATATGCGTTGCTCACCCAGGAATGGAGATTTGCTTCAGGCGAACAAACTTGTTAGGTATATAGGCCTCCCAGAGTGATATACAGTAGGTACGTGTATTAGCCAACGATGATGGTGTATAGGGGCTACATGCAGGAATTAACTAGTTTGACTAGTTTGTCAACTTCTCAGCCGCCGTTCTGAGAGTCCAGGTGTACTTGAATGTCTATTACTATTCTGTGGGTTTCCTTTGTTTTTAGAATTAATTTTTTTTTCCTTGGATTTGTGATAATCTGATATAAATGTCATTGCATGGTGTTACATAATTGCTGCGAGTTTTTTGGGATTTATTATTTTCATTACTTTGACTTAGATTATTAGTTGAATGTGTTAGCCCATTTTTTTGTCAGATACAATTTTTGTTTTTCCGAAATTTATTTTATCACATACTAAATGACAGTTTTTCCTAATTTAGTTAATATTTATATTATCATCCAATTTAACATTAGTCAAAGACAGATGTAAATTATCCTGAAAAAAAAAAAATATATTTTTTTGGGATTATTAAAATCGTCATCTGCAGCTATAAAATTACAGGTATTGATTTGATGTTTTAACTGCCAATTTCTTTGATAAAATCGTTACTTTTACGGTAATTATGATCACTTGTAATTGATTATTCATTAATTACACCTACTACATCTTCAGTAGAAATATTTTCGTTTTTGTTGATTAAGTTTGCGTTTTGATATTGAGCTTTATTACAATGTAAAGTAAGTTCATCATTTTTAGAATCGTCTATGACGTTAACAATATCAACGTTATTCCACCTCTGCTCTAAATGATGAAGGTTATGATCTATCTTTCGTGCTTTCTAGATGTAACGAATATTTGACAAAGTGGTCAACTTTGCCATTGCTAACTTAATAGTTTTATCGACTTGACAATAATGTTTGATTGTTGTCTTATCAACTCGTGACTCAACTCTATAATTTAAAATATCATCCTTGGTTTGGCTAAACAAAACGTCTACTCTTGCAAAAGTTGCTATTTCATTATTATTTTCAAAATATTCAATCATAATATTAGTCCAAAAAAATAGTTCTTTGCATAAATCACTCACGCTTTTTATCAAAATTCGGTAAATAAAAATCGTTATACGCGCCAAAGCTTTTATCAATGAAATCTGTTTTAAGAAGAATACATTTTTTATTAAATGTTTCTTTAATACTTTAATACTTTGAATATACAATTCTACGGGGCTTTTTTGTCGCATAAGTCTACTTCCTTGTCTTCTTCAAAAAAACTATTCATTGTTTTTTTGTCAGTGTCACTATTGTCATTGCGAGGTCCAATTGTAACTGTCAAGATGAAATGTTTTAATTCTATCAACTTAATATTTCTTTGTGCTTCTAGAAAGTTTTATTTAAAATCGTGATCCTGCTAGAATAAATACATGTTCCAAAAATTCTGTATAAGTTTCTAATTTTGAAATCATTGACATCAGTCCTGTGTGCCTAATGAAATTTTCCTGAAAATTCTACAAAACTTTGAAAATCAAGACCATTTAGATACAGTGTGTAGCAAATGAACGATGTCTGTTCTAATTTGTGTATTTATGACATGACTCATGGTTTTATAGTAATTGGTTGTTTCAACAATAGGCTAGCAATATTAAGATTTCACACTTTTGTATTCATAAAAATACTTTATAGAGCTAAGACGAATTGGTACCCAGACGAAATAGTACCTTTTCGGCGCTCGGACGAATTGGTACCTTTCTTAGATATTGGCTGAGTTGATATCTTTCTTACAGCTTCTTTGACTTACAGCTAAGTACCATTTTCCTTTCAAGAGACGGTACGTTTGACACATGAAGAAAGTGACGCCACGCGCTTTACATACGCAATTTACATATTCACATATGTATCTGTACGCAATTCACATATTTATATTCATATTCACATACGCAGCTTACATGTTTATATACATACATCTTAATAATCTTTTATAGATGTATTTACACTTTCAACTTTTACGCTTCTTTTACGCTTCTTTGTGTCTGGCTCATAATTTTATGATGAACGTTTCACCACATGAATCAATTTTTATATAAACTTTATAAACATAATACATCATGACTATCGCGGTGACATAAATCTTCAAACGTTTCGTATGATTAGCATTTCACAATTAATTGTTTCAATGGATTCTGTAGCTGCTGCTTTGCGTTTTCCATTATTGTCCTGAGTAGTTTAAATTATTTTTACTTTTGAAAATATTTCAAAGCTTTGATTCGATATGTATAACATCCATTATTTTTATTAAACCTCGAAGAAAAATTATTGTTGTAGCTTTTTCCTCTACGTTGGTTAAATCAGCTATTTGTTTCCTTTGATGCCAAATACTTGTATGGTGTTTCTGAAAACCTTATAACTGACAAGAAACGATTTTAGAAAAATGTTTAGCAGATCTCGCCAAATATGCTATTTCTATTAATATTTCATGAGTATGTTTGTATTCTCTACATTAAGTGTAAAATTCGTTATCTGTGACTAAATACTGTCTTACGATCATAACATTTCTTTTTTTAAAGCATTTTTAACCGTGTAACCACTTAAGTAAGTGATATCATCTCTTTCGTACAAGCCTTTTTTCAAAGTCCTCTATTTCTGATAAATTAATGGGTAATAATGTTTCCATCATTTCAATTGCCAGCAAAAGCTTTTGCATTTCTTTAATGTCTGCTAGTTCTGATTCATCTAATACATTATTCGCGATAGCTTCCAATGAATCTGCATTTACACCATATGAGTCACTCTCATTCGAATTTACTAAGGTAGTGGTTTGTATTATTTTAACATTACCTCGTTGACGATTATCACTAAACTCTGTAAACATAATTTGTCTAAAAAAGATGTTACGTACAAGTTGGATTTGGATTAAAGCAACCCTTCCCCCAACATTTCGAATTAGTATGCCCAACTCTGTCTTACTTACAAAGAACAGGTACTAATTCAAAGTTTGGATAGTTGGATTCTATTTGAATATCGTTAAACAGTTGTAATAAACAATTAGTAGTCGAACACAAACCAGCACGGCGGTCTAATCACTCGCTCGCGTTTACTTGTCCGTACAAAATGCGTCATCCATTTCTTAGACGATTGCGAAAAATTGTAGAGGTATTATTGATTTTCTGGGTTTCAACGTGTCAATATTGCCTCGTCTATATGTATCACAAGCATCAATTACAGCATCCGTTTTTTTAACAAACTTGGCTGATTGCTCCCACGTGTCAGATATCAACTCATTTTTATATATTCTACCAGATTCACCAGCAGGTTTTATTGTAGCAGCCATTCGTCTACACAAAAGATGGAAAGCTAAACTTACTTTTATACAGTCGAAGTTATTTGGGTTGAAGGAATTATCAGCTAAAAATACTAACTTATTCAATGAATTATTTATATTATTTATTTTATACGTTTTTATTAAATCGTCAAATACCATTATCACTTTGTCACGTACAGAAATATATGTACGCGTTCTTAACTGATAAATCAAACGATTTATGAGATATAGGCAATCAAAAGCTGAAAAAATTCTCTTGGCTTAATGTTAAAAAAAGGTTGTACTTTGCCAACTTTCCAAAAATTTTTAAACAATGTCCGATTATTTTGACCTTGGTCGCACACAATAATTTTAACAATGCTACTATTTTAAATAAAGCAGATAATAATTTTTTACGCAAAAGATGATACAACTATTCGTACTAGCTCCACTTTCGTTAAATCTGAAACCAAGAAGTTGGCACTAAGGATTTTTAGCATTGATGCTATCCATCCAAAAGAAAGAGGCATATCTAGCAATGTCAGAACTTCTAATATTACCGCCCATATCTTCAAGACCGTTAATTCCATAATTTTTCATTGAATGTTCTTTCATACTCCAGATGCTCATCTCATCTAATTTTAATTCATATATGCGTTCATTTGCGGGTAGTTTTTTAAAAATTTTGTTTGATTTTTTCTGAAACATTTTTATTAAAACCAGCCCTAACATCTAATTACGCTATCCATCTTTTAACAGTCGATTCTCCGGCTAACCTAATCCCCAATTCAATTAATTGATTGTAGCCAGCAGCTGAATGATAGTACATTATTTTACACACATTTTTTTCAATAAGAAATTAGTTTTGTCAATTTTTTGGTTTGAATTTCATTGTTACCAAAGTTTTATGCGGTACACCGAAATCTGTATTATTCATTAAAACATTTATATTGTCCTTTGTACATCTACGCGTTTTTCGATATAAAATTATGCTTTTAAAAATTCTTTCGATTTTTTTGCAACGATTTTAGTCTTGCTCACACATGAAAAAAAAAAAAATTTTATCCGCAACCTTCGTAGTCGGAAAACGTATATTTAGTTTTTTTTAACTTCATTAGTCATTATATCCTTAATGTTATTATTACTTTCATTGTGAATAACTTTATAATTTAAATAAACTTCATTCGTTTTAACATCATCGATTTGTGATACAATAGCTTTTACAGAAGGGTATGATGAATCATTAAAGTTTTTTGTGACAATATACGATTGATAATTTTCTAGAACATTAGGTAGCATAACATTATTTTGTTCTGTAAGAGTTTGAAAAATTACGCTATTACTTGTTATTTGACGCTTCTCTTCACAATCAATTTCCATTAGTTCTTTTTGCATGTCTGATTTAATTAAATTTTCTTGACTTTGCCTTGCCTGTTGTTGATTATTTGCTATCGTGTCCGTAACACATGGTTGTGTGGTTTGCTAGGGTGCCTGCACTGTTTCAGGTAATCGCCAATGGGTGGGCCCGGTGCACAGTGGGCTGAGATCATCAAAAAGTGGACAAAAATCTTGATTTAAGAAAATTTTACAGTTACACAAATGTTTCTGGGCTTTAATTAATCCTGACGTTATTCCCTGAAAGATGTAATACCGACTTTTTAAAAACATTGATGACTTCCCGTGGTTGTATGGTTAAGTTGACAATTTTCGTAAAAATTTCATGTGCATGAATGATATTCACAATTATGCAATGACATAAACGAGTTTACAGTCATTTTCATGGATTTTTGGGTCGTTGATTCCGAATATGAGGTCGAGATTTTAAAATCTCAGCCCCTTTGCCCACTATTTACCACGCATGAGGGTGAATATTTGGAAATTGTACCTGATAACGAAGTCAGGTGTCATTTTCATGGTTTTTTGGATCGATGATTCCGAATATAAAATCTAGATTTCAAAATTTTACCCTCTTAGCCCCTTATTTACCACCCCTAAAGGTAAATATTTGCAAATTGTACCTGATAACGAAGTCAGGTGTCATTTTATTGGTTTTTTTTGTTGCTGATTCAGAACATGAGGACGAGAATCCTATATGTTACTCCTTTTACTTGTTTTTTCTTAGCTCGAACATTGAAAGTCTATGTTTGTATCAATTATATTTATTCAGGACACAGACTTGTAAGACCAATTAAACTTGTATATGGTCATATACTTATTTATAATTCGTTTTGGCACAAATCAAATGTCTATAAATATTTAACATTCTACAATTTACCATTAATATTTGCGTAACATACCTTAATTAATTATTTTTTAAATTAGACCATAGTTATATGGAAATCGAAAATTTCTTATGTTTACAGAATCAAAACGCATCAAGACGTGTTTATAAGGCTTCTTATAGCTTTGACATATCATTTGCACTGCAGATTAAATGTCCAAAACACAGTAAAAAACTTTTACCCAAAGAAGTAATAGATTCAATGCAAAGAAATAATTTTGGATGATGTTGATTGATGTAAAAAAAACCATTAGATAAATTTTTATTCCTCACATGAATATGTTCGAATAATATCAAAACACTAAAAAAAATTTACGTTGATAAAAGAGATTTCATTCAAGTTGTTCCATCAAAAAGATCGAGTGAGGTAAGTTGACAAGTCTGACCCCATAATTCGAAAGAATGACATAAAAAACCTTTCATTTGTCTGTAGCGTGTCTGTAATGTATTCCACCTACACCGATTTCTGGGTTGTCACGTATCTACCTTTCTTTCCTAATCCAACCTATCCACCCAACTTATCCCTTCTTTCTTAAACTCCCTTGGTTCCTCGCCCCAAATATGCGAGTATTTCGTGCAGGCCCTTAGTGCAAAGATCCCCTTAGACGACTCGGCCATCCATCCTACTGGGTACTATTTACAGGGTGCAGTGATAATCTTAAGCACACCCCCGAACGTATCGGATTAATAGAAGGAACTCCTCCATAAACTATTTTTCTTACCGGATCAACTGTTAAAAATGATAGTGACTTTTTTGACGAGCTCGCCAGGTGTTAGTTTTCCCCGGAAGAAAGCCCCTGGAGGTCCAGACATCGTTCGGAAAAATCCACTTATCGTCTCAAAAATCAGATAAGTTAAAAAACCTTACATACTATTAGTAACTTTGCTGAAGGATAAAATTAGCAGATATTCACCACCAGGGGTGGTAAGTAAGGGATGAAGCGAGTTAAAGGGAGTGACATTTAGTACTCTTGTCCTCATATTCGGAATCAGTGCCCGATAATCCGTCAAAATGACACCTGACTTCGTTTTCAGGTACAATTTGCAAATATTCACCCCCAGGAGTGGTGAATGAGGGGTAAAAGGGGTGAGATTTTACAATCTCGACCTCATATTCGGAATCAAAGGCCCGAAAATCCACGAAAATAACTGTAAACTCGTTTATGTCATTGCATAATTGTGAAAATCACTTGCGCACATAAAATTTTTACATAAAATGGTCAACTTTACCATATAACCACGTGACAGCATTGATTTTTTTTAAATAGTCGATCTTCTATCTTTTAGGAAATAACGTCACGATTAATTTTAGCCTAAAATATGTGTGTAGCTGTAGAATTTGCTTAAATCAAGATTTCCGTCCACTTCTTGATGATCTCATCCCAGTGTGTGGCATTAGCTTTCAAGCGAATTTTTCCACCAGTAGTTTCTGTTAGATTATCCTCCACCAAATGATACTCACAGAGCCCCGCAGACCGTATAAAAGATTCTTTCCGATGTAGAAGATTGTTGTTGCCTGCGTACCCATAATTTTTTTTATACAGAAACGTTTTTTTTAGTTAGTTTTGTTTTCAAACACAAAAAAAGGTCCAATAAAATTTTCTTATAATAGAAACTGACAATGTTTACAAAATTTCGCAGTAATTGAACTGCACCTTTATCTTGTTTATTTGATACGAATCGGTAGTGTTCGCATAAAAGTGAGGCAAACACTAATAGCCCTCGGGCCTTGATTCTTTTATGGAGGTTCGTCTGCCAAGTCAAAATGATACCAATTTTATAAAACTATTGAAATCTACTCATTAAGTTGTTAGAAATGTCTTGTTCAAATTTTCAATTGATTCACAATAAAATTGTTGAGAAAATAGAAGCACGAGTTCCATTTATTAACATGGGCTCTTATGAGGGACATAAAAAATTTACAGTAACAGTTTTGTGTCTTTCCTTACAGGGATAAAAACTAAAATTATTGGTAACTTGAACACAAATAAATTTTCCGTAATTGAGAGCGCAGACAAACCTTGCTAGGAAAACGACTTCCATCAGATTCTCTTGAAATGCAAACCCAAACCTTATTTAGTTATAGAAGATCATTGTTTTTTCTGGGGCTACCGTACAGCAATTCGATAATGCCTGCGTGATAAAAACTTGAATGATTTTCACTTGTCACATTTAGGCTTTGTAAAAATAAAAGCGTTTGCGCGCTCGTACGTGTGGTAGCTGAGAATATATATGAAGATCAAAGATATAACGAACCATTGCAATACTTGCGTTAAAAATCGAATCATACCACCGCACGCGCAACTTATACCATGGCCGTGGCTAGAAAAATCTTGGCAAAGAGTCCATTGTGATGTCTTGGGTCTCCTTCATGGACGTACAGTGTACCATTTTAGGATGGCTGTCAAAAACATCGTCAAAAACAGTCGAATTTTTTTGAATTTGAATAGATTTATCATTTTCCTCATCGGTACAGACGTCTTCTTCGATTTCATACTGTTCTTTCTCGTTATCTTCCTCATCCTCATCATCTTCATTGATCAGCATATCTTTCTCTTCTCGTTCTAATTCTTGTATTTCCCATTCAGCCAAAATATCTAAAACACTTTGTTTTACATCTTCAGACGCAATTTCTTCAATCAATTCTCATAGTATACAGTAACCATGTGTATAGTGCATGGTACGGACGGGGATGTGTGTTCGTGCCAACGACTTTAGCAACCAACATAGCATTATGAAAAAATATTGGCACCTTTGAAATTTTGAAATAAAATAATAATTATTGGTGCAGTTACTGGGTATGAATTGTGTGTATGAATTGTGTAGATGACTTATAAATGTACGTTCGGAAACCGTAGAAAAACTTTCGAACCAATGTGTGCGGAATTATGAGTATAGCGGCTAACCGCGCGCCGCAGGGACATACCCCTTTACAATAATGCAAGTTTTTTAAACTCATTTTTTGTATACTTCCGCGTGGTCAAATAAAACGGTATTCAAGTATGTTGTAGAGAAAGTCTCGATGAACCAAAGTGCTTTTGGAAAAAAACTTCAAGTTCGCTAACAATTTTTTTTTGGCCATTTTTCGAAAGTGCCTTTTATCACTTTTCTTAGCGGTGTGCAAAAATCTTGCATTTGATCTGGCTGAAATTTAGTATGCATATTGAAGGCTACAAAACACACATTCTGATCGAGTTTGGAATTTTTACAACATGTCATTCCACGTTCAAGCTTTGCTCTGTGGTCCCTAATTTACTTATAACTTATATATTCGAATAGTCTTATATATTTTTATATATCATCTACCCATTTCCTTGCCTTATGGTTATAGCTCTCTTCTGCATATCTAAACATTATATTTTGATTCTATATTTCTTACTTATCTTGTTTTTTCGTTTTTTTTTCCTGTCTATTTATGTACAAATATATTTTTTTTTTTTTTTGCAGAGCCTACATTTCATCATTTTAAACCCCCTTTTTTTTGTCCTTTCTACAGTCCTATACCTTAGACTATACTATTTCTCTTTAATATCTCCTGCTAAGTTTTCATTATCCTAATATTTATTTGTCTTCTGCTTTTTTTAAAATTCTTTACAATATTTGTCAATCACTATCCTGTTTTTGTTGTATTTTCTGATCGATAAAAGTCTTTCTACCCGTTGTTAAATTCTGTTCAATTTTCTCAAGCTCTTTTTTCTCGCTTGCCATTTTCATAATTCATATTGTTTCCCCTTCACCTAAGTTTTCATATCCTACTTCAACTACTTTGCCCCATTTTGTAGGATTTTTATTGATTTTGCTTATTATTTTTCTATCAATCATACGTGTGGCTTCTTGCTCCAATTTATATTTAAACTGCGCAAAAAGCAATTATATTATCTTTATCTTATGTCTACTTCATGACAACCCTTGTGCCTCTTATTGACATATATATGCTTTTAAGCCCAACATCATTTTTGTAAATCGGCTTAAATTTTTTTATACTTTTTTTTTCCATAACCCAGTCTAAATCCAGTCTTCGCACCGTATAAACAAAGTTATTTTATCATTGAAACCATGAAAAATCTTTAATTCAAACTGTTTGCTTTCTCTTTTTTTCTTAAGCCCCAAACTGCGTTGACAGCCCTTTGTATCCTATCAATTGCTTTTTCTCCGCACCACGAGAAGAAATTTTTTGTTAATAACCACACTTCTAGATCCTAATATTCGTTATAAACTTTAAATACTTCCCCTTGATATTTAAACTGATCTTTTTCGATTCTTTCTCCATTCCATGAAATTAAGGTTTTTTTTCATGCTTCCAGCCTATTTTTTGTACGCTATTTATGTGAGCCTTTTAGCATCTGTTTTGCTTATTTAGATTGCTCCGTGCGTGACGAAATGTCATAACAAAATTTAAAACATTGCATTTTCATTTTTTCTACCGTAACGTCTCCTGTATTACTCTGAATTCACTTAACGTCTATATTCGCTTTATCATCTGATTTTTTGTGCATTTATAAATCATCCTCAACATTTTAAAATTTATATACCTAACTTTATTTTGTCTAATTTTAACCAGAAAATATATCTATTGATTGTATTAAATGCTATTTTGACGTCTACAAAGACGGCATATAATTTATTGACACTTTGCTTTAGTTTATTTTCAATTAAACTATTTAGTACAAAAACATGGCTCTAAAGATAGCTATTCTTTTACTCTTTCAGACATTATAATTACTAATGTCTTGTATCCTTCATTTAATAACGCAACTCAAAGAGTATTTTTAACGTCCTCTTACTCCTCCTTGCCTGGCGATTAGGATAGGTTTTAGCTATTTTTCACCCTTTAATAATGTGTGTTCCTGTCCATGGCACATCAAGCATGTTTGTTCATTTATTAATTTAAATCATGGGAAAATATTTGAAACATTTCCCTACAATTCCTTTGTCATCCCTGGCTTTTTTGTTTTTTCTGCTTTTCCCCTAGGAGTTTCTAAAATTCAATAATCTATATATTCTTGATCAAATCTTCCTAGACTTAGCTGTCGATTCCTCTACTCCTTTTATTGTTTTCCATTTAACATGCCTCACTTTTGTCTTCTAACAAATTTTTTAAATGATTCCGTAATGTCACTTTATTTAATCACATCCATTTATTTCGGCTCGAATTTCCAATCGCTATCAAAAACTGATTTAGATTTTTCTTCTCGACACGTAACTTAGTTTTTCATCGGCTTTTTCAATTATTTTATATTTGATAATTTCTTTTAACTTTTATTTTTTGCCTTCAATTTCATTTTTGTTCTCCTTTTCTTTTATTTTTTGATCAGTCTTTGAGTTTACCTGTAATCTTTCTTATTTTCTCAATTATTTTAAAATTCTGTTTATGGATTTTTCAATATTCTTCCTCTCCTAATCCTCGTGTTTGTAGTTTCTTTGATACCTGTGTGATTACATTGATGAGTCTGTATTATTTTTCGTTAACATTTATCCCACCTTAGTTAATTATTTGATATAAATAGCTTACATCTATTTCTTCCAACCAAAAAAAAGGTAAGCACACCAAGAACTTTATGCTTACAAATAAATTGATATAAATATAAGTAGAACATCTTGTTCACTTGCTCCTTTGTCTTAAGTCAAGAATGACTTAATTAATATAGTCAAGCTCCAATCACTGTGTGTTTTCATTCTACATCGTCATTCTTAAATTGATATAAAATTGATAAAATAATTTATTATCATATTATTAAGTATTAATAATCATAAATAAATATAACTATTTATTGATATCTTCGTGTAGCTCTAACTTAACTTGCCCTTGGTTTCATAAATTGTGAGTATGAATAGAATATTACAAGGTTGACGGTGACGGGCATAAATATTTTTTATTTTAGTGATTACTAGTGGCCAGTATTTCGTCGTGTAACCTCATGCGGACCTTGGATTCCGGGAAATACAAAAGAACACGCAGAAAACACAGAATATACATATTTCTAATCGCAAAAGATGCAACTTCTGTGTTTTCTGCGTGTTTTTTGTATTTTCCGGAATTCGAGGTCCAGATGAGGTTGGTTACACAACGAAGTATTGGCCACTAATAATCACTAAAATAGAAAACATTTATGCCCGTTACCGTCTACGTTGTATTATTTTATTTATACATATAACTATTCATTATTTGTACGTGTCAAGTCTAGTCATCTGCCTGCTGGGCAGTATGGAAAAATAGATGAAAAAATCAGATAATATACAATGTATTTAAAAATTTTTAAGTATGTTTTTTTAAGTTGATTTATCATTATTATAATGAATTTATGTATTTGAAAGTACAATACATAAGTTTTTAAATACTAATATAGGAAATATCAAAGGTTTTCGTATTCTTTTATTCTGAAAAAAAATTAATAATTTAGGAATTAAATTTATATAGTTTTTTTACAATAATTGTATAAATATATTATAAAAAGAATATAAGAGAGTCAGTGGGGGGCGGTGGAGCGGCAACAAATTTATGTGGGGGGGCGGTTGGGGCGATGTGGGGGGGGGGGCAGTAGGGGGGGTTGGTGAAACATATTTAAAGTACGAATAACCGAAAAAACAATAGAATTTCTCCTTATTTTGTGGTTAGGTGGTAAGGAGGGTGGCGGTAGGAGGGTTATGTTGAATGGCTGACATAAATAACTATATAATATA
This sequence comes from Copidosoma aretas, assembly GCA_030522625.1. NCBI lineage: Eukaryota > Metazoa > Arthropoda > Insecta > Hymenoptera > Encyrtidae > Copidosoma > Copidosoma aretas. The sequence continues at coordinate 24,831 of JAPYYV010000508.1, forward strand.
GGTTGATATATACATAATCATGAAATGTATACAATGTTCATCATTGTTGATAACTTAAATTTTGGAATTGATGATACTTGCAAACGAAAACTGATAATGAACATGATGATGAAAACTATGAAGCCGTTTTGTAGTCAAGAAAACAAAAACGGCTTAAACGTTCAGATTATCAAATGATATTATCAGCAATAAATTGATTTTAATGGCAAATTATGAAGAAAAAAACAATAATATTTAGCTTAATATTGAAACCATAGAAATTTTAATTATTATTGTTTCTAATAACTGTGATAATAATTTGTATGATATCTAACTTTGCAGTCGAAAACTAGAAGTGTAAATATGTTAGTCTTAGGCCCATATTAGTATTAAACTCCTACGTTTCTACGTAAATGTTGTTGCAATTTCTAAGCATGAAATAAAAATAGTACACAAGATCTCGTTTTCTCAGCATAATGTAACTAAGCTGAAGAAAAATAGTATGCTTTAAAAGACATCAATTATTAGTTACGATATTGCAGACAAAATTACCATCAACATTGCATACTTCCTCAAATTTTTACTTTTGAATAAATGTCAAACTCAGTGGTTAACACTATTTCAAAATTATTTATGAGAAAAGATATAGGCAAAATGAAATTCCTGCACAAAAAAATTACAGAAATATTGTTTTTTTTCATCTCTCGAAATTATTGTAGCAATATAAGCATGATATATGAAATGGATTTTCTTGCTTCTGATAAATTTTACATTATAAGAGCATTTTCTTCAACGATAATTGAAGTGAGATCACCGAAAAATCCTTAATCATCTACATTAATTGTTCATAACAAATAAATAATACAGCCATAGTCTTAGACTTATGCTTCGCGAATAAGAATATACATACATAAAACACTGTGTTATTTGGTAATAGGTATATTCTTCCGATGCGTATAAAATCATGCTCAGGTGCCAAATTGATTTACCTTAATGGCTATCATTAATTTGGTAATTAGGAACATTATTGCTCGTATTATTCATTGTTTTGCTGTATGCTCTATTTATTAAGCTATGTTTGAAGAAAAGAAACATTGAAATGGGACCACTAAGGGTGCCTGTACATGGACGTCTCAAAGGTTTAAGACTCTAAGCCCCCGGGAAGATTTGAATCATGTTTGAATTTCGATCTCTTAAAATAACCCTTTTAACTGAAGCAAACACTTGTTTAAACTATTGTAGTCAAATACCATTGATGCTTGACTACAATTCAATAGAAAATAACCAAGTAAAGTCTTTTTCTCAACATTTTATATTGCCTTACTTGTTACGGTATGTGAAGTGCCCCTCGTTACCGACCATTCCTTAGTTATATACAAACTATAAAATGATATTTGACGCATTTTTTTGAGAATTTAAGTTGATACGTCAACGCTATTTCACTATAATAGCTTGATGATGGCAGTACACAAGTGTTTTTTTCAGTTGATAGGGTTATTTTAAGAGATTGAAATTCAAACGTGATTCAAATTTTTCTGGGGGCTTAGAGTCTTAAACGTTCAAGACGTCCATGTACAGGCACCCTTAGTCCCGAGTTATTTTATTTCGTAAGGAATGACTCGTTTCCGAACACTGTGCGGCGCGGCGGAAAATTTTGTAGGGACTTTTATGGATAAGGCGTCGAAAATTATAAAAGGGAGGAAGAAGGTACGACACAGCAATCTACTTATTCTCATTCGATTACCGCAGCGTGCCTTACAGCACGACAAGAATATCATCAGCAGAATTATATAGTGTATAGATATATTACCCTATCTATATTCTCTGAGCAGATGTCGTCTCTTTGTAAATATAACCTGTATAATGTGACAGGTGCCTGGTAAATAAATCAAAAGTATAAGTACCTGTGCAATGCAAATGAAACCATATCATGAATCCGGGTTCTTAAATAAATCAAGTTATGTTAAATAGTTACGAAAAATATATTTACTTGAGTCATGTAAGTATGTATACAATCCAGCATCACAATAAGAAACATAGAGTTGAGACACTGTCGGTGACGTTTATTCAGATTATGATGTGTTTGTTGTTATTGTAAATAAAATTAAAGTTTAAAATAAATGTAGTCTTACTAAGGTATGAAATGTACAAAAGATCTTTTCACAAGACAATAAAACCTCTCTTATTACATAGTTTTTACAAGATGAGAATAATAATTTTACCAAAAAATGCATTGCCATAGTTTTACTGCTGTATATGCCACATTGATTACGCTCTTTTTTGCAATGAAGTTTTAAGCGGAATACAGCAAAATGTAAACAAATTTGGACTTTAAATTGTGACATGTCGGTTAAGTAAAATGACTATCTATAAAGCATGATAAAAAAAAAATTTCCAAGATCGATTTTCATGTTACTAACAGTTGAAATATATTTTTGGAATATCATCGTCATTGCAAGAAAGAAACTATAAGTCGTTTCGTTTAAAAAAGTAAGACCTTCTCTATCATCGCTTCCGATGTGAGTTAGCTTATTATAATAAGAAGGTTCACCTGATGTGTCTTCAATACATGCAATGCAATTGGAACATACTTTTTGATTTTTTTTAATGCTTGAAATGACATGACCACATGCGTTGGGCAATGTGTTTAATTTTATAGAATCTAAAATAATATTGGAATCTTTATCAAATAAATATTTGTCGAGAGAACACTCCTGAAGAAGCTTTTCCTTTTTTTTTCGATGATAGTCTTGGCGATTTTTGTTAAGGGCTGACAAGAAATCCGGTAAAAAGTATCGATCATCCTTATCGTAATTAGACGTAAAAACCCGCCGCATATATCGAAAGACTGTTATTAGTTTTAAATAGTACAAACTTGCAGAGTCGTGGGAACACATTGCTTCATACGCAAATTACAGAACAAATTTTCAATGCAGTTTTGTGTAAACCTTTCTGGTAACATAAACTTGCACTCAGGAGAACGAAGCAAGTACTGAGACAGCTTGATAACAGATGTGGTAGATATTAAAATGCCTGCTTGAAATGGTTTCCATTGATCACTTTTACCAAATTTTAACCCACATATTAAATCAATGAATTGTTGTAAAAATTTAATGTGGTACTGTAATTATTTAGTATCCGATTTGCTTAAGCTATAGTACAATTTTCTAGATGCCATCAGTGAAAACCAAGACTATATCGCCAAGACTTTGTTGATAATTCTTTTTTTGACAAGGATTCAGATAAAAATTGAAAGCCACTTGCGACATCAAAACTTAATACATGAGACGAATTTTTCACTCTCATTTAAAAAATGATTTGTACCTAATAAGTATTTCTTTTCAAGTTTAGGAGCTAATTTAAGGTCATCGTTTTCCTTAATTTCATAAAGGTGAAAAATATGTTCTTGTCGTGCAATATTTGTCGGCAGGTTATAATTTTGTACAAAAGAATCGGGAACTGTAACTGTTTTGTTAGATATGATAGATTATTTCAAATTCTTATAAGCGTGAATGCAATCGCGGAAAAAAATACGTACCTCTCTGGATCAACCAGATGCTTAACTTTATTTTTCATTGTAGCATATCTACCAGCGTTTATTCCAAAAGTTTGCCACATAGCTTGATTTACTGAACCCATGTCGGATACGACTCCATGAATTTTTAAACCGATTTGTTCAGACCGTCTTATTATACTAACAATAATTGTATGGAAAACTGAGCTTTTGGTGTGATTATATGTAAAATAATATTCGACAGTTTGTTTCCAACGACGAGTAATACCTGCTAGCATAAATACTAGAGTATGGGTAGCCAGAGTATTTTGGTTGTGCTGGGGCAAGGTTACTTTTCCTACGTAGGAACCTGTACTAACATCTTACTTTTCGATTGGAGTTATACTGACCTCATCTATAACTAGACTGCAATCTTTATCTATTGAACTCTTAAACAGCGAAACTTTTATGGATAAAAAATTCAAAATATCCGCAGATGGTCCTCTTTCGAAATTCCAGCCCTCCAGTTCTCTTCTCAAAGTACGCAAAGAAGGTAGCGGCATACCTTGCTCAAGTAATTTAGCGTATCCAGACACACCGCATGTGTATTTTAACTGATACGCTTTCACTAAAGTTTCATTACACTAATCTGACATTTTAGTACACCTTTTGGACAAGGCCTTTACTTGATCTTTATTAAAAATTTTTTTTATGAAATCTGGGATAGGAGTGCGTTTGATATCTTGAAGGCACTTTAACTGTCGTATCATCCTAAGTAAGTTACTTTTCATTAGGTTAATTAAATAAAAGTTTTTCTTAAGAACAGCCTCCAACTTTTCAGATTTGATTTTGTAGTTTAACTTGTTACGACAATTTGGCGTCAAAATTTTAACTTTCTTACCCAATTTTCTAATAGATTTATCTTCACTGGAGTATTCCCCACTTTCTAAAATAGAATATACAAATAATCTTACATGCTACAGCTCTTTTCACGATGTTTAATTATTTTGTAAAAATAATCACCAAAATTAAAATAGCATGATTTCATTTTCGTTTTGATTCTTTTCTGCATTATTCTCTGACACATTACAGATTGACAGAGATTGGATGAGGTGTTGAATTTTGGCTTTGCTTTCTGGCATTTCGTTTTCACAAACTTTTTGAATGACAGATGCAACCTTTATATAGCCAGCAGAAATGCCTTTTTCCTCACAATTTTTTACAATTGAATCTAACTTAACATGTTCAGGTGAAATCTTTCCATCAGTAACAGAGTCTACAACCGAGTCCAACTTGACGAAGGAGTTCAGAGTTTTATCATCTATATGTTGGATGTCAGGAATATTCTTTGTGCGTTCAACATTAGCAGCTGCAAAAGAATCCATAATTACAATAAGGCGATGCAAATGTTACGTATGCTATGCAATGACATTTTTATTGTTACCATTTCCCATTTCAACATTTCTTACACTAGACGGGTTTTCCTGTGTGTGTTTTTGTTCTCATCCTTTCTCATTTCAACATCTTTGAAACTTGTGAGCTTTGTTTTTGTTTGTTCATTATTGACAGTATTCTTATTGTTCAACGTTTGTAACACATCTTTACCACATAAAGTTGGTACAGCATTCCATTTTAATTTTTTTTTTTCATCTTGTCGAGGCTTTTCATACATCTCACTGCTAAAATGAATCTAAATAAGAAAAAATGCATTATTATTTTGATCCTTGACCGCTGCACAGAATTGTAATAATTACCTTACAGACCACAAACTTATCTGATGGATTCGGATCCCACCACATTCCTTTCCTCATATTTTCAATCCAAGTTTTACGCATTAGTGGATTTTTTGGAACACTGCACATTTTTACTCCATTTCGGGCACTATTAAGGCATAAAATTACCATACAACACGGCATTCTAGTAAATTGCAGGAAAAAAATGCACCGCGCTAATTTTACAGTTGTTTACTAGGCACCTGCCACATTATACAGGTTATATTTACAAAGAGACGACGTCTGCTCAAAGAATGTAGATAGGGTAATAAATCTCTATTCTCTGGTCTGCTATATGGACTTCGACAGTGAACATAGCGAAGATGTGGAAAACGAACTTTGAGTACAACATGGCGGATGGCGGTGGCGTGGGAAGGTGGCCAGACCCTCCTAGAGTGACCCTAGTACACCTGTATACGAATGAAATCGAGATATGTAAAAATGGTATTATATGTAAAATATTGCAACCTCTCTTTTACATGTAGTCTCGATCCAATTCATTACCCCCTTTAGGACGAAAATCGCGAAGTAAGAGCCGAACTTTCTGTTCCGACCTATGTCCTAAACTCAATGTCGCTCACAAACACTCATCTCACGGAAAAATAAAGCTATTTTGCCGTTCCCGCATATACATTATAAACTATAGGCATTGCGGATTACAGTAATACCCCGTTCGCATCAACTATCATTAAATACGTAGAAGTTTTCACTGCAATCATTTTGTCCAGAGATTTGCGCTGAAACGTCGTTTAAACAGTAATCGCTTAAAAATCCCTCTATTTAGCCATGCAGTGCTACCCGGTGGACATCGTTTCAAGTACATATACAAAGTTAACAAATAAATACGCCAGCGCTGTCTGTTTTGATCATTTGCAAATCCAAGCGTTTGATTGTAGGTTAGTCGCCCGTACAAAATTTTTGGTCCGTTACGACGGCAAGTCAAACCACTACTAGGTGTACTTTGTCAGATTCGCAGACTGTACTTTCTTATGCTATTTGTTGGTGACAGATACCCTGCAAGCAGAAAAATCTGTACGTTTTGTATACGAGCTGTAAGAGCACTCCAAAGCTCAAAATGTCTGTTCCGATCTTGTCGGTTCCGAAGTGGAACTTCGTCGTTATTATAATTTAGGGCAACTGATCGTCACCAAATTTTTTGTACAGCATTTTTAAACAAAAATATTAGATACGTGTTTCAGCGTTTATATCGATATATCGTAGTACCATCTTCAATGCGAGTAGCAAAGTAAGAATGTATGTAGCGTGATGCTAATTGGACTTAAATAAAAGCTTAAGTGAAGCTCAATCGATTGAAAAAAATTTTGTTGAATTCCGTACACCAGATCAAAAGTTACAGTGGTTTTATGCAAAATGACGAATTTTCCCTAAATATCCACAAAATTTCATTTTCAGCTATGTTTGATGTTCTCCTTAAAATCGCTGTAACTTTTGATCAAAGACACTAAATTGAACAAATTTTTTTTTAATCGATAGGGCAGGACTCCAGTTCTTGTTTAAGGGAGTTCTATCGGTAACAGAAATAACAATGAAAACGAGACGAAAATTTATTCACGTGTAAACTGAACCTCGAAAAGAACACTGTCAAAATTTGG
>JAPYYV010000509.1:0-39843 GCA_030522625.1 Copidosoma aretas
AAGAATATACGACTCCATACACGGAATGTAAAAAGTGTATATACAATGAGCGTATTCCAAAAGTCAGGCGCGCCACACAATTGGATATTTTTCTCCGTCTGGTTGGTACTGCCTTAAACTTATATAATGTTACCAACCTAATGTGAAAAAATATCCAATTTCGTGACTTCCACAACCAACACTGCCGACTGATCTGATGCACAGATGTAAAAGTTCCTTTAAGCAAAAAAGTTTTGTAATCCGCCCAATAAGAAAAACATACGACTCTTGGAGTGTAAGTAGCGTGAAGAACTTTAGGTTTGTTCATAAGGAAAAAATATTAAAAATTAACATTTAAAATGTTCAAATTAACATTCTAAATTTTAAAATTAACACTTACTTAAATCAAGCACCCCATAACAGAGAGGCAAGGGGACTCACTTTAATCAAGCACCCCAAAGGGAACAGAAACCTACTACGTCCACGTCGTTGTTCCTGTGTAATGCAAAAAGTAGGTTATAGTCACGTTCATCAATAAGAAATAAATACATTTTTCGTAAAATTTTTTGACGACCTGAGTAAATTTGAGTAAAAAGAGACTGCTTTTTGGGAATTTTTTTGAGGTTAAGAACAATGCATAAGAATCTCCATTGAAATTAGTGTCATATTCAAGTTTAGTAATCGAAATTACATTAGAATAGAAATTTCTTTACTGTTTATAATGACGTGTATATGCGTCAAACGCGAAAAACTAATTTTTGAGAGATTTTTTGAGGTTAGGGCCGGCACATGGTACTTTTCGTAATAAATAATGGTAAATAGGGGTCTAGCAATCAAGAATATACAATAAAAAACTTAAATCATTCTTTTACAGAGACTTGAAATGAAGTATGATTGTTAAGAATATTTTTTTGAATGAGTTTGTCGACTTACAGCCGCCATGTTGATCCACCATCTTGTTTTTTTAGAAAAGGCTATGTGGAATTTGAAACTAGAGACAATAAGCTTTCATTTGAGCCTAAATACGTCTTGAAAATCTTAAACTAATTTTGGGCAGAGGAGGGTCTCCCGTTGACAGAGAATGTCCCATATATATATTTTTTTCTTTAATCGTTGCGGTATATTCAGTCAGGCGAAAGGTAGAAGGTTTTATAACTTTTTTTTAATAAGGTAAGTATAAATTATTCATTATATTTCTCGCAATTTTTCCAGGCCGGGAGATATCTAATGTTTGTTTTATGTGTTTTTTTTTCTTCGTTATTAGTACGGATTTGTTATTTTTTTCTGTACATTATAATTTTTTTGACTTTTATTTAATTTACTTGTTTATTTATTATGTATATTAAATATCAATTATGCTAAGTTTTTTTTTCCGCGTGTTCGGTGCTGCGATGGAAAAAAGTTTTAATCGCCATTTCCTGATCTCATTCGTTTCATTTATTTAGGTAATTAGGTTTAAGCTATTTATTTTTCATCTTGTGTAGTCGTTTTAAGTATGCAGGTTTTCTTTATTTTATTTATATGGGTGACTCTAACTCCCTCGCCTCTCTGTTGCTTTATGTCAACGGTTTTATAATCGATTCCAACAATCTCGTAGGGTACCTCATATTGTGCGTCGTATTTGCCTTTTTACGGTTCTTCAAGGATAAAAACGGACTCTCCATCCATGAAAAACTTAGTATTGAGTTTCCTGTCATGATACTATTTTGAGTGGAATTCAGGTTGTGCCTGTTTCATGGATGCTACAGTGGGCATTTCCGCTTGAAACGCAGCAATTTGTTTTAAATACTTGCCATACGTTGAATCATCTTGTTGACGCTTAAAGCTCGATGGAATACAAGCTTTCTGTCTGAAGAGTAGCTCGTAATGCGTGTATCATGTACTCTTCTGTGCTAAGGAATTGTATGCAATTATACACAATAGTAACAGTTCGTCCCATTTTTCGGCTTCATCGAGATATGCTGTTAAATATTCTGCTAAGATATTATGCATGCACTCTATTGCACCATTACTGTGGGAGTGGTAGGTGGTGGTTTGTCAATTTTAAACAATCTTGCGAATTCCACCATTCTTTTGTTCATAAAGTGGGTTCTGCGATCCAAAAACAATTTCTCTAGTGCGCCGAGATATGCTATGAATTTGTCGGTTAGCGCTATTACTGTCTTATTGACTATTGCTTTCTGTACTGGGACGAGGACGATAAATTTTGTTAACCAGTCTTGAAATGACAGTACATGGGTATTTCCGTCTTAAGAAGGTTTATTCACAGGTCCGCAAAAATAAATAGATATTTTATCGAATGGCCTACTCGGAGTATCTGTGATTAACATTGCTAGTTTGGTTTTCACTCGAACAAGTTTCTTAGTTTGACAAGATTGACAGCCAAGAACGAATTGTCTTACGTCCAGTCGCATATTTCTCTAATAAAAATCTTGTGCTATTCTATTGTAAGTTTTGTTAATGTCTATGTGACCGCAACTGCAGATGCGTAGTATTCTTTTATGACTACAAGTGCATTTGTGTATAGTACAGCTGCTACTTCGAGGTCTTTAAAAGTTTCTTTCATTTGCTTCACTAAATATTGCTATTGATTATTGTGTAAAATCGCCAGGTCTCTAACTATTCCTATAGTTTTTATTTCATTCGCCATCATTAGTTCTTTTAGGGACACTAAACATTTTTAATGTCGGATTTCAGCGCAGTATCGTCAAAGAGTTTTTTCACGTATATACGTATCACGTGTACTATTATGATTTTCGATAAAATTGTGGTTCCAACTTTTTTAGTTTTATTGTTTAAAACCAATGGATTTATACAGCCACGTTCATAGAGTTCGTCAATAGTTTTGGTACCAGGGACGCTATCCGTTGTTGAGAAAAAAGTTATATTTTCCAAATATCTGAATGGGTGATCCGTAACTTTTTTCACTTTTTGAAGTGATGGTGGCTCTATATTCTCATTTGGTGCCCATGGTGGTAGTTCCTGAAGAAGCCATGTTCTGCATACTGTGTACTTCGCTAGGGCACTTGTGATTAATATTTCATTTGCGATATTCTCTGCTTCGCCTCCCGATTCTACGAAGGCCTCATTTGGGTCGTTGCCTCGATCACTGTCAATCTCTGGCGATAAATCGGACGAACCAAGCAAGTCGTGTGCCGATGAAGGCTTCAGCGGAGGTCGGGGTTCAGGAGCGGATAACCTGCGTTTCTCATGTGTTTTCTCTCTAATATCATTTTCTCCGCTATGTTTTCCATCCTTCCCTGTCTCGTAAATTTTCCTATCGTCAACATTCTGTCCTTATTCTTTATTTCTTGGCGGGTGCTTCTCTGGCTTTGCCTCTAAGCTACTGCTGCCGTAAGACCTCTTTTGTTTATTATGGTTTTACTTTATAAGGGCTTGGTGGTGTTGATTTTTTTAATATATAAATATATATTAATTTTCTGCCCCTATTTCCTATAATATGCTGAAAAATAATCTTATACGGAGTCACTTGGAAATGAGTGCATATATTTTTATTATACTATCAGACATATATAAAAGCGCAATCCTTATCTTTGAAGGCATTATCACTTAAGAGCATGTCTTTTGCCTCCCCTGAGTTGCAACTTTCATGTATCCATTTTGATTTCCGAGGGGCGTCTTTTATTTTCGTCGTTGAGAGTTATAAGCCATCAAGAAGGAATAAACAATAAAAGGGACCGCTTCCCTCGTAATCAGGTCCGTTAGTGCAAATTTTTCGTGTGGCTTCGTGCAGTGCAGTCCGCATTTTTAAGTCTCAGAATCTCTTTTATTTCATTCATTTTGCGGTGTGTCTTTTCTTATTTTTTTATGATTTTCTATTAATTCTGTGTGTGGGGAATTATTTTCAGCATTTGGGTCAACTTCGCTACCTAATTGGGTCACTTTGTTTGACTGATAAGTTGACTGTAGGTCATTGACTGTATTTTTTGGATGTTTGTTTTTTTCTTGATCTGTGGTACTATCAGTTTCCCACGCGTCAATTCTGACTTCTACCTTTCCTCTTAAAACTTGGCGTTTTATGTCCAGCTGAATCTTTGTTTAAAAATTATTAATTAAGTCATCGAGCATTGCGTAAATTTTTTCGTTCAGACCCAAGCTTTTCCTTAGGCGTTCTAGTGTCAGTACATCTTGTGATTCATTGTGTGTGTCCTTTCTTTTGATGTATGTTCTTCTGTTAAACGGCTCGCTCCATGCGCGTCGATTCGTCTTAGTCGACACAATTCTGCTGCGCTTGTACTAGGCGTCTCTGTTTGCTGTTTATCTTCGCTCAGGGTCTTGTCTTCATCTCGCACATATGGTCTTCTCTCTTAAAATTTTGCTTTCTCGTTGATCTCGTTAGGTGTGCTTACGCCTACACATATTTACTCTTGGGCCCCACTTTTTTTCGCTCACTTTTTTTTTCTCTGTTTCCGCCGCTGGGTTTGCCCTAACTAGCCGCCATCTTCAGTGCGTTATTGCCCTATATTGATCTCTTGGCACCTATTCCTCGCCAAATGGTGTGTGGCCGTTTGCGATTATTATTTCCTTCGATGTATCTTCTAGTTCGGGTGTACTGGAAAAAACTGTGGGTTTTCTATGTAGTGTATCCAGCTGGCCTTTACGAGTCTTACGTTGTGAATTATGTGTTCATTTTTTTTTTCTATGAAAGGCAAACTAGTAAGTTTTTCTTCTTTTAGCATTTTTACTATTTTTCCGCATGTGTGCCAGTTTTTCATTATGTGGTCCTCGCGATAGAATTTTCTCGTCACTGTCACTTGCTGCAATTGGCTGTATTTTCTTCTTCTCCTTTTTTTTGCAGATTGTGTTAAGAGTTTACGTGGTCCATCTCTTTTTTTTTTGTTGCTTTGCCTACTTTGTGTGTTCTATTTCTTTGTGACTCTGTCTCTGGCCATTCTAACTCCGAGTCCGCGTGACTATCGCTGCTTGGCGTGTATTTGCTTAAATTATCATTTCTCCGGCGTTTCTTCTTCTTTACCTTGTTGTCGTACTTGTCTGATTTCTTAAGTGATTTTTTGACGCCCTTGCTGGCTGTGTCCTTCTCGAGCTTGGAGCTTTAGGTTGATAGTAAAATTTCGGCTACATTATAATTGTCATCATTCTGTGCGCCCGTAGTTGGCTGTATTTTATTGAGTTGCGCCCGCGGTCTATTTTGTATGTTGCCTATGTCATGTATTGGCCGTATTATTTTATGCTGTGCTTTTTCGCTCGCGTCTACATTATTTGTGGGGTGTGGCTCACTGTATAAATTTTCGGATGACTTTCGTTCGCTAGACCTCGGCTCTGCTTCTTTTGCGGGTGCACTGTTTATATCTTTGCTTATTGTCGAGTCACGCTCGACACCTGGGGACTGCGACGAGCATCTTGGGAGTTCAAAGTCTCCGTGTGTACGTGATGCGTTTTATCGTTAGATGTGTCAGGTATTTTGTACGGTGGCCCTCTGTTTTTATAACTAGTATTTCTATTAGCGTAATTCCCATTATCATTATTATAATTATACCTGTTATTGTTGTATTGATTGTCCTGTCGTACATAGCTTAGCCTATTTCGCTTGTTTCTATTGTAACCGTGGCGAGCGCTATCATTCTTTTTTTTGTAGCCATTGTTAGCTTTATTTCAGTTTTGCGGGTATGTATTATAGCTTCTATTATTATTATTTCGCGTATTGTTAGAATAACCTCCTCTCTGGTAATTTTTATTGTACCGGTAGCGTTCTCGCATCTTAATGCGATTCATATTTCTCCTTTCAGCGTCTCTTATCAGCGAGCGACACTCGTTCGTGTTGTGATTTTTGTGTTATTCTAACTGTTTTGTCCTCTATATTGTCTGTCGAAACTTGTTGTATGTCAGTACCGTCGACGTGTTGTGGAGAATTTGTTCCCCACGCCTCGTTAATTTCTGATTCTTGCATCATTTTTTTTTGTCTACGTCGTGCTTTGTGAGCGTTCTATGGCTGTAGAAGATTTAAGATTAAGTCTTATGGCTTTTTGCTTATCACCTTGTATTGACTGCTTCGTGTTATTTACCGGGCATTCTGTTTCTGAGAACAACGGCTTCCCTGCAATAGTTTCAAGCTTTTAATTCAGAGTGTATTTTTTTAAATTTGTTTTTTTTCTCTGTGGGGTAAAATTATGCTCTTTGTGCTATCTTGACCGCTTGTATCAAGTATTTATTTGGTACAGTCGGTTCAAGTTCGTTTTTGTGGCTTTTTCTCGGGCTACAATTTCCCTTTTGTACCAGCTCAGATTCCTGCGAGGGTTTTCGAGTGTCCGAGATGTATAAATTAAATATTGTTGGCTCAAGTTTGCTCGTAAATAGCCATATGTTTTCTGTTCGCCGTTTCAAAGCGGGCGAATGGGAAGTTTTTCGGGTCAGTACTAAGAGTGAATGTTTCTTTGTTCTCTTTTTTTTTGACGTGTCGGATGGGGACAGAATTAACTTTCGTTATTTAACTTTACGCCCCGTATATAAAGTCTAATTTTATGGGTTTGACAATCATGCAATCACTTTTGTTCGAATTTCGTTGGTTTTCTTCTCTTTTTTTTTTATTAAGCACATTATGATTACTAATGTTATTTGTGTATTTTTTTCTTGAAGTAAGAATATAATTTTAAATAAAAACTTGTGTGATTTCAGGTGTTTGCTAAATTAATAATAGATATTCTGGTTGTTGGGGAGACGAAGTTCTGTTCTGTTTGCTAAAAAAAAAATTTCCTAACGCAATTGTGTACGTATAGTATAAATAAGTAGTATTTACTCACGGGCGTCACTTTTAGTATAGTAAGGGTTTAGCGGAAAAAAAAGAGGTAAGCGTATATTGTTATTGTAATTTTTTTTTTCGTAGTTAAAGGAGTTTTTCAACATAACAATTCACGTTAGTTATCCTGTCCTATTATATCGTCATAAAAATTTTAGCATGCATATATTTCGTTATCATTTATTAATATTTATCATTTTGTAGAGCTATGCCATTCATCTAAAAAAATATGATAAGGTGCCTATTCCCTTAACCTTCCCAGGGGTCGTGGTATATTGATCTGTATGTTTATCAAAGATTTCTGTATTTTAATGTACTTACTATGTAGTAGCTATCTAAATGGCTAACAGGGCTTGACCAAACAGGATTTTTTCTTCCTGTTGATCTGGATGGCGATCTCCTTAAGATTCTTCTTTTTTCTCTTGTGATAGGCGTTGTAGTCCGATCTCTGGTGTGCTGTCTCGCTCCGTTGTCTTGGGAATCTCTAGCTGGCTTGGCTTTGCGTTGTTCCTTTTTTCTTTACTTCTCTGACCTTAAGTTTTTGGTCACTTGTTATGGAAAAAAATTTTTTCTGTCCTAACACTCACTTTTTGTCTCGCGGTACTACTACTCTATGTGTGCTTTTCAACCGATACTGCTTTTGACACAAAAAATTTTCCTGTTACGTAGGTTTGCGGTCGGTTGGGTGGACGCGAAATAAGTATACAGAGAGGACCATCAACTATTTATTATTCTTTATGACTGAGTAAAGAGCCAAGGGTAGCGTGGTAATCAGAAGGAACGTCTGCCAGTCTCGAGAGTCCTGAATTTTCTGTTTCGATGGTATAGAATGGTACGATAGGCGTCTCGCTAATACTGCTAAATATTTTTTTTTTCATGGAAAGAAATAAAGGTATGAGAAATATAGCCTATGAGAACTTAATTGGCTGCTATTCAGTGGAAAATAGCAAAAAAGTGACATGAACTTGTCAATAAGACGTCAAGGGCTATTCTGATCAATTATTTATTTAAAAGCGAGTAACAAATTGTAGACTATACGACTCAAAGCAACATCAGAAATAAGTATTGATATATCTCACATCTGGCATTACTCTTAGCAAAATTAGACTCAGTAAGAACTGCCTACCGTTTAGTCGAAATGTCGTACTTTTTTTTCTAATAACTAATTAAAGTGTGTAGCCTTTGACTTCCTATTTAACTCATTTTTCTTACTCATCTTGGAAGCCTTGAATTTATTTTGAGACATTAACTCATAAGTTTTAATAACTCTACTATTGATGTTGTTTCTGAATGGGTAAATACCTGTATGTATAACACTTAAGATCCTCCTCAACCTACGATACACTTATAGTTTCGTCGATAGTTCTCGCCACAAATGCTGTTGACGAATTTTTTCTTCTAGTAATTAGAAAGTCATTTATAAAATCTTGATATTGTGTAAAAATTTAAAAGAATTAAAAGACGTTCTATACAATTTTATTGTTTCAAATAATTATTCTTTGGTATCCTTTGTGATAGTATCAATAATCACAAACTAGTCTTCTATTTAACCTAATTATACCATTTGTAGATTCAATAATAAAAATATTTTAAAGATTTTGTGAGTTAATACCAAGGACTTCAGAAATAACTTAAAGTTTCTGACTAATCAAATTTTTTTTTTGTGATAAAGATATATTGAAACGGGTGGCCAGACCTCCCACAGAAGAATGTAGCTTAATTAATATAGCTGAAATCGTACATACAACGCCAGTTATGACATCCTAAATATACAAAGATTAGTCTTTTACACATACGTTAGGTGGACGATTGTTTTTAATTGTAAGATCAAAAAGTTGTAAGAAAGTCCAGATATTGTGGAGAGTAATATGGATTTGATACAATTCACTGTTACGGAAAAAAATAGAATCGTTTAGCTGTTTTTATATATTATAGTCTATTGTATCCCATATTTTACTTGTATGGTTGACCTTAAAAAGCACTTTTTATTAGGTCGGTTACTATATATTGTGACGAGGATGTTTGTGGCCTGCAGGCTCTGATGGCGCAACAGCAGGCGGTCCCGATGGCCTCGTCCTATAGAGACTGTTACCCGGCTATACTGCTTCAAAACGCTGCTTACAAGCTCTACTTTTGAACACTGAAAATAATGTGGGGCAGGATAAAAGTGTCGGAGGCTGCTTATCGGGAATCGAGCCGCTCTCTAGGGAAACAGCAGCGAGGAGCACACATGCACATTCACAAGCAAAACGCCAACACAGAGTTTCGCTGGGTCATTCACAATTTATTATTTGCCTCCTTAGCTACAAAATCTGGCTCGGCCGGGCAAAAAAGTTCGCCACTTGCATACACACAAGTAACTGTGCACGCGTCGGAGAAATCCCGTTGTTTGGGACCTCGGCGACGATGTAGCTGGACCTAGAGTCTTACCTACCTCGAACGCACATACACACACACACACGCTCCTTCTATCTCTCTGTCTTGCATTTGGCGGTCTTGTGCCCGTTCTCGCATGTCATCCGGCTCTCACTCTCTCTCTTTCTCTACTGTATTTCTCTTTCTCTATCCCTCTCGTGCACCTTTTCGCAGCCAACAAGCGCACACACACCCACGCTCTCCCTTTATTACCCAACCGTCAGCCTGGTTCCCGCTCTTGCGACACTGCCACGGTACCTGGGGACCTCGAGACGACTTGGTCGCTTCCCTTCCTGGACCTTTTGCTGCCGTTGAGTCTCGGCGAAGTGTCATCCTCTTCTAAACGCTTGGCTCAACTAGGCTCGTCCTTTCAGCGCTGAGGGACCTCGTGGACCTTCGGTTGCCGCTGTGAGCTGGAGAGGGTGAAGGGGCAGCTTGGCTGGTGGCTGGATCAGCAGCAGGGTACTGAGCCTCTGGATTAGCAGCAGCTGGTCGTTGACAATAAGAATGATGAAGCAGCAAAATGCAATGACGCAATTTTTGCCCAAGAAAGCACGCGAGCCGTAGAAAGTGCTAATGCTAGCAGGGTACTGGATCCCGTGGGAGCCCGGCGGTAGCGTTCGGCCTTCCTCCCTCCCCCCCCTCCCCCCCCCCTCCCATTCCTACTCCTTGCTCGTACCGATGGCTTGGCCAAGCAGGCACTCTCATACACACACATACTCGCATACACTTCCGACTTAGAACGCTACAAGACACAATATTCTTTGAATGATACACAACATATAATAGAAACGAGCAAACGCGTAACAATAATAGTTTGACGACTCTGCTCTATCTTTTCTTGGTCGCTGTGGTATTCAGTGTATTCCTTTCTCCCTCCTTGGCGGCTCTCCATCGCTTGCACACACACATAAAACAGACAGAAGGATATACGAAGCACACACGGTGGAAACGAGACAAAGTGACTCCGTCACAGTCTTTAAATTACGTAATCCAACTATTAACAATAGTAGATTTTTATATAAGAAAGGGAAACAGAACTTCTACATGACCGTGATATGATGCCCCAAAGCAAAGCCGAGAGGGCGTTACAGTTACGTTTTTAAAAGCGGTTTTTTTCCCCTCTATTTAAAAAATCCTATTTCTACTATCCTTTAGGCAAAGGTCTATAGTTTCGCTATTCCACTAAGGTTTAAGTACTTGTTTTTCTAGCCCAACCTAACCGTAGAACTACAAATTTCCGCCCCAGGGATGAAAACAACAATGGTTTTTTTTAATTTATAAGCTATTTATACTGTCTGATTCTAACTTTAGAACAAAATCTTCGTTTTATTATTAATTGACTTTCGAATTATTCCTCCTTTAATTCTATGATAACAATTACAAAAAAATTAGATTTTTTTCTTCATCAGATTCAAAAGTCAAGGGCCGATCAGCTTTACACTAATAGTTGACTCTGACTATCATAATAATCAATGTATTAATCAAAATGTGGACCCTTAAGATTTTCCGGACAGAAATTCTACAGGAATCGGATGCACGGTCCTACAATTATCCTACTGCCTTTTCCAAGTGTAATCATAGCAGGTAGCACTGCATACTCTGAATGTCATATTCAATTATGTGCTCCTACTATTAAGAAATTTACCGATACCATTCAGCTTTCTTCAAATTAAACTAGAAAATAGGGGAAAAATACCATTATTTCTCAAATAAATTGCCAATTATGTAGTGTTTTTTATGGTGGTCACAGCTTAGGAAGCAGATACATGAACTCGTATAAATAGATAAGAATAGCAATGAAAGGTCTGTTATTCGCCAGGTGCGTGAGGATAGAGTAGAGGGCTGGCGTTACTTGTCATTTTAACAAGTAGTCTTATAGGTTTGAGGAGTCAGTCTGCTAGTAACGGCCGCTTAAACTATTTTTCTCTTATCATACATAACATGAGCTGGGGGGGACAAATAAGGGCAGCACTGGTCATGCATCTGGTGAATAGCAGTTTATAGCAACTTTACCACACTTTCAATTTTATCAACATAAAGATGGTATTTAGAAAAAACTGAAAAAGTTGAGGCTTTCTATGACAGGGATTTTGAAGAATATAATTAAGAACACAAATGTAAATAAAAATAATTTCCCAAATAATCTAAATAAAAAGTAAAGAGCATGGCTACTTAACGTTTGAACATTATAACTTTCTATGAGGAAGATTATCAAATATTTTCTAAAAAAACTTCTTGCAATCTTTTTCTCATGCATTCAGATACTTGAAACGTGATAGTATCTTGCTTTAAATAAGATGCTCGCAAGACCTTTAGTCTTCTATGTTGATTGACATATTTAATTTTTTTGACTGTATTTTTGCCCATTATAGAAATTTTTACATGTAATATTGTTTATTACATGTGCTATTTCAAAGCAAAACATTTCCGTCTCTTACGTGAGATGTACGTTCTAAATTTATATAAGCTATCTTGTCTTTGGCATTTGCGCAATGTATTATTAGGGCTGCTATCGGTAGGGTCAAAAGTTTTTGTCTGAGACCATCGTATGGTCTTTCATAATTTTTTTTATATTTGTTTTGTTAAATTTTGAATTTTCGATCTGTATTATCGAAGAGTGGAACAGAGTGTTGTCAAAATATTGAATGTCATTCTAAAATAAAGAGATTTATACTTTTATGTACTAATTATCCTTACACCTAATGGATTTAATTAGGTACGGAGCGAGGGTTACAGGATACCTACTTTGCTTTTATCTTCGTCTTTGTATCCTAGAGTGATACTTAAAATATCATCCTTCTCTTCGTAAAGGAGTATTTAATGTTAATGAACCCATTGCATCTACATTTACTCATCAAGATTAGAATCTCACAACTGTTTCGATTCCGCAGGACAAAGGTACGAAATTAATCCATCCTAAGTGAGCTCCCGTTATATTTTTGATAAATACGAATCATTCTTGTTCAAGTGAATTGGAACAATGTCTTCGTAATTAAAAAAAAAGTCTGACAAGACAATATAACTAAATTTCCTGCAATACAAAAAAAAATCAATTATTAGTTAATATTGATGTAATTTTTATTGCAAAAATTAATTTAAAATAATTCAGGAAGTAACGTGCTTACCCAAGATGATATTATGTTATTTATCTAATTTTTACCTATCTACGTTTGCTTACTTACATTCTACTTTTGTCTACACTAATACCCAAAATAACTTTTTATAGTGGTTTCATGCTATACTGATAACGTATAATAATTCATATCACCGCTATTAATCACTTTTTTTAGATAATATAATCTACGGTAGTATGTTTTAAAAACTTAAAAACTTCTGTCAATTCTGTGCGTTGCTCTTGCATACGTTTATAGAAAGCTCTTGAATGTTTGTACACAATATCATGTAATACTATTTTTCTGAAGTACATAATATTGATGTGTCTGTAAATATATTAGTTGACTTGAGTCTACAAAATACTTAAACACAAAATATCAATGGCTGTGGGCTGACCACCAGCTCATTTAAAATGATCCAATTTGTATCACTGAAATTTTAAAACTTTAATATCGATCAAAGCCTTACCAGTAGAATCACTTAGGTAATACTACTATTTTAACATATTCCAAAAGCTGTTTTAATAAATAGGACAATTTATATTTAGAGCTGATTCTTTGTCAGTTTTGTACATATTTTTGTATATAAATGTCATTTTTGCTTGAGAATAACTTTAAAATCTTAAGGACTTCTACGCTATTGCTTGGTAGGTTATTGCAGGATAAAATTATGGCTCGAGATGCATTTCTACCATGCCTGGTCATTCTATGTCATAATGATCCTCGTTAAGACGTTTAGTCGTAGTTTTAAATATTGCTGTTGCTGCATCTCCTGCTACAGGCTATTCGCAATCTTTTGTACGCAGAATCAATGACCGCTGGCTGTAAACAATGTGCTTAACACATTCTATTATCACGTGGTAATAGCCTACTGATCTCTTCTATAACGCTAGAGCTATCTGATGCAACATAGATAATATCAGTGTATAAGATAAGACCAAAACCTATTGCGTGCTTTTTTACAAACCTAATGCATTAATAAGCGACGTGTAAAACAAACTTAAAGTAAATCCATCTTTCTATACCATCAAGGCAATGATTTTCTCCATCAGATTTAGCTTCATTAGTAAGCTGTTAATACATTTATGCATTTTTTTAAATCAATTCTTTTTATGTTCTTATTAAAAAGATGGACACTAAAAGTGGGTTTTGTTCGTTAATGTATTTCCAACCCATTGTTGACTGGTTCTGATTCGGTTAAGACAGAAGAGACATATTCTATGTTTAGGACTTAAGTAAATTTCAGTTGTATTTATTTAATCAACGATACACTTTAATACTCTCATAGCTGAAAGCCATATTCTTACATTTGTGTCTGCAATCTAGTTATGTATTCGGCAAACACTACTATGAAAAATGTAAACAGTGATTTTCTCTTCCGTAAAAAGCCCACTTTATCTTTTGTTAAGATGTTCTGTCTCTTTCTAATATTACTTTGGTTTTCGAAACTTTTAGCTAACCACTGCTTTGCGAAGCAGCTCAAGTCAGTCTACCCATGGTGCGTATACCTTAAGCAACTCGTTCGTCTTGCCAGATAGGCAAGGAGGCTTGACGCATGATGCGCACTGTGTGAGGAAACAGTCAAATTTTTCTAAAAATAAGATAGCTTCTGACTATATAGTCTAATTCTAATAAATTTTTTTTCATTTTTGAAAATTTGGATAATTAAATAATAGAAAAGTGGTACAAAGTGATCCTTTGACTTTGGGAGGGCTTAATTAAAACCCCCCAAACGTGCCCCAAAATGACAGAAGAACTAGATTTTTCACAGATATTGTTGTAATTTCTACTAAACACATAGAATAAGCATCCTTTGTATTATCAAGGTCAAACTTCTCAACAATAACGATGATTTTTAAAGGTCCTAGATGGTGGTGGCAATATGGCCGCCATAATAAAAGAACAATTAATAATTTTCATTATTTTGGTCGTAATTTGATCTTATTTACTGCAACTTATTCTAAATAATTATCAAACAAGCAGTAAACATGTATTTAATGTAGTAAGGTGTTAGGTGCCATTTTCAATTCAAAATGTCGACTAACATGAAATGGCGGATCATCTATTTCACTATAACTCCTGCAATACGGGTATCAAATAAAAGGGTTCAGTTAGTAGAAGACATTTAAATATATTGCATGGATTTCCATTTAGAATGGTGACTAGCACAAAATGTTGGACCATTCATTTCACTACAACATCTTCAATATGGGTATCAGATGAAAGGGTTCGGTAAGTAAAATACATTTAAATGTCGTAACGCCTTGTATATCAAGCCGCACTTTAATACTTATCAATAGTATGAACAAATATTTCATTCTTATTTTATCTTTATCACAGTCTGTGATCTCTTTTGTTTCTGCTGCTTCGTGTACTTTCGAATGCACAAAGGAAAATTATTCACTAACGATATCCAACTTACTGTCACGAGCTGTTACAGATCAACCATGGTACCCCCGAAATACAGTCCACTGCAAAAAATATCAAACATTTTGTCCTTTGAGACGGATATATAGTGACAAGGAAAATATACAGTGACTAAATGTGGAGTAAAGTGGTGACACTAAGAGTTTTACAACCTTTTGGTAAGATTATAACGAGCTAGTGTTTCCTAGTGCTGAGAGATGTACGACTTCTCAAAGCACTGGGTCAAGCAGGAGCCCTACAACGTTTCGCTTGATTCGGCGGGGAGTTAAGCTTCTTGTTCGGTACACTTACCTCTTCATTCGTCAAGGCAGGCAAAATGTTTGCATTTTTCTACATGTTTATCTGCAACATTATGCCCGAATAGCTTGAGACCTTGTATGAGCGCCAGCAAGAGTTACATTTCAGAATGGCTGATGCTGAAATCATATTCGAGAAGCATGACAATGACAACATCAACGGACCTATCGTTAAGAAGCGTCTGATTCAACTTTGCAGGAACTAAGATGAATTCTTAAGGAATAATCTAAAAGTTCTTTATTTAATGGTTGACTATGATAATCGGGTCAGCTATTTGACTCCAGTCACTTACGACCCTGCGAAAAAAGCATACAGCGTCTCAGCTGTGTTTATTGCTGATAAGCTGCGGGAGCTTTCTCCTCCACCACGTCAAGATGCTGCTTCTGCTGTGACAATTCAATGGAGAAGCATGCCTGCAGTATAAGTGCCAGTTTTCTCAGGTTAATTCTGCAATTTTCTTAAATAGAAGGATTTATTCTAGCTGATCATTGGAAGAGGTACTTGCTTAAGTAACGTCGAGAAACTGCAACAGAATACCACTCTCCTGTAAGATAATGCCGCGGAAATTACGGAGACGATCAAGGTTACAATTATCTACCTAACGGTCGCATATCAAGCTCTTAAAGATCACTACACAAACAAGCGGTGTCCTATTTCTACGCTTATTTGAGATCTACCTAATTTACCTACCCCTATGTCAGAGCCTGCTTTAGAGCTCAAGACATTGCTCAATGGCGCAGTGAATGCTCTGGCTGCACTTTAGCAGCTTCCACACCCGACGGTCCTAATGGACGACTTAATAGTTTCCTTCACCGTTCTAAAGCTTAATCCTAGGTCTTTTGCGGATAGAAGTTGTCAATTAGTCAAAAAAAGAGTCCGTATACAGTAATTAAGTTTTAGACCTTTATGGAACAACGCATATCGATGCTTAAGATCATCAACACGACAATAAAGGCAAGTAAGGACATAGACAAGTGAAAATGCCACATCACGCTCAACTAGTCAGTCAGCCGACTAAAGTACTTCAACTGTCAAGAAGAAAATTTTTTCTTTCGCTGTTAAGAGTTTAAGTGCAAAAATCCACGAAAGCGCTAACTATTTATCCAAAGCAAGGAACTCTGCTTGATTTTTCAAGGTTCACACAACCTTGCCGATTGCAAGTCCAGCAATCGCTACAGAAATTGTGCTTAAAATCATCATACGTTGGTGCGAGATGATATATCATCTACTACACACATTACGACAAACAACCTGCTGCCAGCTGTCTACGATAAGAACAGTCGCATTCATTGCCGAATGCATCTTCCTGGAACTTTAGCTATAAGCACGACGCTACTGCCGATGGCACTCGTCCAGCTGCAAAGACCTGACGGACGCAATCATATAGCTCGTGCTATGCTCAAAAGTGCAACGCATACTACTTGCGTCGCTAAAAGCCATTTAAAAGAGCTAACCATAGAGTTTACACCGCATGCTCATGACTTGCCTGGAAGTAAGGGCTTTAATGGTTTACGAATACATGGACTAGCATACCTCACGGTCTTACGACAATACAATAACATCACATAAAATTTTGACGCTAAAGTAATTTCGTTCATCACCAAATACATAAAGGCGACATTTTACTTCAAGTGATGATGGAAAGTATTGGACCTCCGTATTGGACCTTTACGGAAAGCCATGGCATAACATACCACATTTTGATGGGCTTTTTCTTGTCCTCTAAATATTTCATTCACAACATCATTGCATCTAGCTAAATATTTGCATTCTTTAGTTTCTGGTAAAATGGGTCGTGTAAAAAATCGGCAGGCGTAATGTTAACAATTTAAGTAAATTTTAATTGCATTTTTCATTCATTTGTACACTTTTAAATCCTAATTGCTGATTGCTACATTCTTACATTTGTGTCTTTATTCCAGATACCTGCTCTGCAAACACTACTATTAAAAATGTAAACCAAGATTTTCTCCAACGTTAAAAGCAATATTTACATTTTCTTAAGTTGTTTTGCGTCTTTTTATCATTACTTTAGTTTCCAAAAATCTAGGCTTCCACTGCTCTGTGAAGCAGCTGAAGTCAGTCCGACCACAGTGCGTACAGCTGAAGCAACTTGCTTATCTTGCCAGAAACGGAAGAAGGCTCGACTCACATTGCCATGCATGTCAAGCCACCCTTTATTATTTGTAAAATAGTTAGCCCTTATCTTATCATTATCACAGCATGTGCTTTTTTTTGTTTTCGGTGCTCCGTGTACTCTTGAGTGCGTAAAGGACAATTATTCTCTGACGATTCCAAGTCTCTGTCACCAGCTGTTCAAGCTCTACCATGCCAACTCCGAAATACGGTCCACTACAGTTAATATTGATGATCTACCTAGGGTTGATGGCCCTATCACTAATCCAGTCTCTATTATCGAGGGTCTGAACTGTAAATACAGAAATATGGATCATCTACTACTGTATATGCAAAAATTATTTATTTTCTTTAAATTATTCATTAATCAAGCCTACTAAATTTTCAAATGTGATATCACTTTTTACATTGACATTTAACATGTGATACGAGTTGTACAAGTAAGCTTGCATCAGTTTACGTCAGATTCCTAAAGGAAAACATTAAGAAAATGCATATTCTACTATTGTTTATCAATGGACCTAATTTGATATGTGTGTGATATAAATGAAATGGCGATGGTAAAAAAGGTGTGAATAACAAGATAAACAACTTTTTTTTGCTTTTTTTTATATTTCTTCACAATAAAGTCAATGATCGGTACACTATTCTTACAGTGCGCCTATTATGTAGACCCTGCATTTAGGGCTAGAAGCCGTTACCTAACCTCAATTTCTTGTATGTTAAGATTTATTCTTGGTGCAAAACATCGTTATACGTAATTATAAAAATGATCAAAACGATGTATCCTAACCATGTAAATATTGGGCCCGGAATGGCTCGATAGTAGAGGTTAGATGATAGATCCATGACCTCTTAGACTAAAAGACAGCCGCAAATTTCTGGACCACGTACGTTACGTTTGAGAATCCAAAAGTTAGTGTATTTTAACAAGAAAAACTGATAACAATACTATTTTTTCGGTCATATCCTCTGATTTTATGAAATGGAGCCAAATTGATCACTATTTACCGACATACACCATAAAACTCTAGAAAATGCACGAGACTGGTTTGTTAGGTTAATAAAGTAGAATACACTACCTAATAAAGCTATTAATACTTTAATTTATCAACCTTACCTATATAGGTGTACGAGTCTCAAGCATTTTATAGAGTTTAGAGTGTATGTCGGTAAATTGCTATCAACATGGATCGATTTCATATAATCAAAGGATTTGACACCAAAAATATGACAGTTTTCAGTTACTCTTGTTAAAGTACACTTACCCTTACAGTTACTTCCGTAACGGCGATGGTCCGGAAATTTACGGTCGCCTATTAGTCCATCTTTTAGGGCTCGATAACAGAACCAAAAAAAGTTTTTTTTTTTATTGATTTTTTTCAATTATTGATTTCATAACGAAGAAAAATTAGCACTTGTAGTAAATCGTACGACAATTATTTACTTTTATTTGCGATGGAATAACTACGCGTAATTTTATATTACATTGGATTCCTGAAAATTATCCAAGACCCTTGATAATTAGGCCATCTACCCCTAAATAATGTTATTTATAATGACGCCATAAGCCTTAAAAACTGCTGCTCTTACGATGACCATGGAAACATCTCTTTTTCTAAAAATGACGTTTCGATTCATAATCCACAAATATGTTTAATCTACTTTTTACTGATGATGATATGAAAAAGATATATATAAGAGCAGCTTACGTGGCATTACTACGTAAATTATAACATCAAGTTGTACTGTATAACTCAAGGGCAGTATGAAATGAAAAAATCTGTGACTAAATATATATTTGCGCCATTATCAACTAGTTCTCAATGCCTGATAGTGTATGCATGTATGCACAGTTAATCTGATAGAAACAAGACGCGAGTCACAATAAAAGTGTCCAGTATTTTTTACGAAATTTGTTGTTTAAACGTAAAATATCTGAAATTGAAAAAAACTTATCATTTGACCAACATAAAACTTATCATTCTTGATTCAGGGTTTCTGTCACCCATACAAGTCAACAAGTCAAAGTATGTTAAAAAAAAATACAAGCAGGAGAGCAAGCATCAGGACATCAAAGTTTCAGGATCCCTAGACCCAATTTTGGCTCACAAAAATTCTCGCATACTAAAAAATGGTGCTGAGTCCCACTTTTCAGTTGCATACCATTTTAAATGATGCAATTTTATTAAAAATATAAGTGAAACCAAAAATTTTGTGAGACTTTAGAATACAGTTATAAATGGAAATATTAATAAAGTTAGCTATGTGCTCAAAGGCAGAAAGGGATATGCATTGTTTAGTAATTTGATAACTTGATCTCAACTGAATAAGCGCATCTTAGTGGCTTTATACCCTATAGATTAGATTTAAGAATAACTTGAAGGTGGATACATTCATTGAAATTATTCTTAATCTTTATATTTAGAGATTTTATAGCTTGGACTTATCCGTAAAGTCTTTCGGTTTTCTTTTTCCTAAATATCCTTAAAATGAGATAAAATAATTTTTCATTTAATTTAATTAACCTGGTTACCATCGCTCTATCTTTGAGGCGTTTACTTAACTAAGTTATAACGATTAACAATTTTGGCTGATTTTTGTTTTTACTTTCAACTGCCTAGGTCTTCTTGTCAAAATTACGAATCCTTTATAGCTCTACTCTTGCAACATAAGCAGCTGGCTAATATCATATATAATCAACAGATTTAGAATAAATACATAGAACGATCGAATCCTCCCCTTTATAAATCCAGAATTATCTTTTTTATTTTCAGTACGTAGAGGTAAACAAGCGAGTTCTTTAGACAAGAATACGTGACTGAGAGTTTGACCTCTTTTTTCTGCCTGTTTAGACTAGCTAGATAGTCAGGTTAGAAGGAGTGCGATTTCTCACGCAGATCGGGAGGAATAATCTACGTTTGATCAAGCGAATTTGCAAGAAAGTTGATTTTTTGAACCCGGTAGGAAGAAAAAAAAAATTTTTCCACGATCAGTAATTTAAGTTACAAATATACTGCATAAGTAGCAGGACTGCTGTTCTATCATTCGTTCATAGTGGAATAAATTTATCGCATAATATGTTATTACATGGTGGAAAGTTAGGATGATTTGTTTGTATGAATAGAACAAAAAGTAGACAATCGGCTAATTAGTCATAAGCAATAAATGTGCCGTAATAATAATCAGTATTTATTTTATACTGGTTCTTACTAAATTAACGACTATAAGATATTAATGTAGATGTTATCATGATTAAAAAAATATTTTTTGATGGTCGTTACAATAATGTTTAAATACAGAATACTTTTCTGTTTATTGAAAGAGCAATCGCAATTACGATTTCTATGTTGTCTTAAGAACTAGGTAACATATTTTCATCAGTTCAGCTTGGAATACATGTCTTGAGATAGTTCTCATTTATGTAGACATTAGCTTTTTCTAAATTATTATATGAGACGTTTACTAACGTACAATTCTTTATGTGTGTGTATATTTAAAATTCATACGTGAAATACGTCTGCTTCGGTAGTAAAAGTACTATTCATATTATGAAGCATACATAAAAAAGGATCGACTATGTCTCATAAAAAAAGTCATCATTGCAATGCATAAAACTATTAAGATCTGTATTAGCTAATAAGTTAGAACAAGATCATAGCAATTTGGAAACGTTTCTTAGTGTGGTGTAAATCTAGTCAATAAATAGTGCTATGCAATAATATGCTTAAAAGGCCGGATAAGTGTGCTGTTCTGCGGAGCTCCCACATGAGAGGGTGTCCTTAGGTGAAGAACTTTAGCAGTGACCAGCCATTGGGTAAGCACCTAGGAAAGTCAAAAAATTAATGACGAGTAACAAGGTTAGACAGACATAAAGCTATAAATTTATGAGTTTGGGTGCGTGAATTCAATTTAGCATTTTATTGATGTGTTGAAAAATCATACATATTATTTTTACCACAATTGATTTTAGCAAATCACATTCATACGTCAGTTAGTATTGATGTAATACCAATCATTTAAATATTTTTATTGGAAAACAAAACACAATATCTACAAATATGGATATTTATTCTTACCTGATGCTGCATCTTGCTTTAATAAACTGAAAACGGTGACAGACAAAGACTTATTGTGAGCCCGTCTATCCTTAGGATTGTGGCTAAGCGGCTTGTCTAAATTTCTTGAAGAATTGTAATGCAATATTGCTTCATGCGCTGTTTCTAGTTTTGTTGTAAAGCTCTCATTGCCAAGATCAGAGTGTCGTAAGTCTATGTAATAGAAAGTAAATTTCATTATGCCTGTATGTAACTACAGATTCTTTTGATTGTCTACAAATTTCTGGGAATGATGTACAGTTGGATTACTGGGCCGTACAGTTTATTTAAAACTACAATTAATACAAAGTCCTGAAACGCGTAAGTAGGATAAGAGAGTGTGTATGTAATATTCAGGTCACCGGAGCAATTTGTAGCATGGTAAAACCGCTCAAGCCAGGACTGTCCTACTCGTTCTTTCAAAACCCTCACCGAAATTCAAGGCTCCCGGTTCCTTGCTGTCAAAAATGGTAAACCCCCCTTGAAAATTATTTCAGGTGCCGAGCAGAAGAGGAGGATAAATGCAATAGAGTGCCACGCTTGAGAAGCATGGCAGCAGTCTTGATGGACTGAGAGAGAGAAAATAGTTGTCCGCGCAAAGGACTGTACACACAGTAGCGGCTGTGTCGCAGAGAGTATAAGAATAGAAAACATGGGGATAACCGACCACGGGTGCGCCCGTCAGGCCCCCGGCTATTGACGAGGCGGGACAGGACGAGAGGGAGGTATAGTGCAGGTAGTCGATTGTAAGGACTGAGGGGAGTAACGAAAGAGGTAAATTGTGTGCGTGGACTTGGAGATACAGCTTCGTGGTGTGCAGTTAAGTCCCAGGGTGAGAGCAAAGAAGTACGCAGAAGCCGGTTAATGATAGGGCAGGGAGAGTATAGTAGTGCAAGGAAAGTGAGGGCTGGAGAGGGCGCTACCGGGGAATTGGCTGATGCGCGTGGGGACCAAGGGGCCGCTGTCTGGGATGAAGACAGTGGGAGCAACGACGACGCGTGCGATGCGGCAGCCTCAACCAATCACAAGGACGAGTTCGCGTGTTCGCGTTCCTTGCCACGTGGGGCCGAGACGCTATAGCGTGACGGCTTAAAGGCTTATCATACGTAAATATTGCAATGAACTGGAATCGAAATTATAATTTTAGTTTTGTCTGGCTTATTTCCCGTCGCTCCTATAGAATAGAAGAATTCATGCACGAATCATCTTTTTTCGGGAAGAAAACTCGGACGGTAGAGGGACATCAGCAACGTTGCGTACGAGATACACAGGTAAATAATAACCTGATTTTGCCTTTAATTTTTATATGTGTAGGAGCAGTGCGATACATTGCAAACAAAAAAATTAGTCTTTAGAACACATTCTTAATCATGTTGATAAATTTATACTAGTGTCACGTGATTTTAAGCGTACATTGAATAAGCTCTTTTAAAGATCAATGTGCTTTGCATTTTATTACATTCAGATATCAATAAACTTGATATTTTTTGATAATGCTAATCATTTTTTATTCTGTCCCAGTTTCACGATTCAAAAACAAGTAAAATAAGCTTATAAAATCGCTTTATTTTACTGTTTTAATGTAAACATACTTTATTTGTATATAAATATTATAGCAAAATATCGTTTCTCTATGTTATTACTGTTTTGGGTACGTTCGTTGTTTTCTGACATAATGAGTAGCTAGAGCTAGAGTGGAGTAGCAGTTCAGCCCGAGCCTTGTACTATAAATAGGCAGTCATGCGATCACTTCGCTTCAAGCGACTTTATACAATTTCACCCTTGATAACATGAGACTTTATACATCTATGTCATCATCATGCAACAATTTTATTGGTTATGGGCGAAGATTTAAAATTAGATGAATCATCAGCTTCGTTGTTAGACGCTTCACTTGTTTGAGTAAGGATCACGGCAAGTTATTATACATAAAGCGAGTTGATGGTGTAAGTGTCTAGTAAAAATCCTCAACATAACTTTACATTACCGTTTTGTCTGAATAAGTCCCTCTGGAAAACTAAGATAAGATCGCGATCCAACATAAACCAAAAATTAGACTTACGTCAATGGCGCACATTCAAGACCACTATTCAGGGAGCGGACGAGGAAGGAGCTAACAAAGTGGGACGCAACTGACGCTATGGCTCAATTTGAATTGACTATAACTCAGTCAGAGCTGAAACAAATAAATTATTCTTTGGTTATATAATATAGTCGTCAGCACCCCGGTTGGTTAATTTTTGCTAAAAACCATGTGTTTTATTTGCCCTAAAAGATCATCAAATTATATAAAAGTTCCAAAGAAATATCTAACATAAAGTGTGAGAAACCACAGACGTCTGAAACATATACAGCTTTGCAAAAAATCTGACAGTGTATAAACAAAATTAAAAGACACATATAAATCAACGGGACCAGGCTCGTAACAGGAGGGTTTAACGAATATAGACGTCAAAATAACAAAAACTTCCAGTTTAGGAGCTATGATTTTAGATATTTATCATAAGAGAGCGTTTACTTTGCTTATTTTTTCTCACCATCACGTATTATAGCGTAATTTTCGATTTAGACAGGTAACGAAGCTGACATTTTGACCATTAAATGATTTGTAGATCAAAGTGCACTGGTTTAATGGCATAAAACAGATAGGCACTAATACTACACGTACCTTGGCTCCCATAGAGTTACCAATTTCCCTCTGAATTCTGCGCACGAGACCAGGACACCAATAGTGCAAGTTTTGCCGGAATGACCCATATGTATACAATATTTACGACAATCATTATTATTACAGAAATAGTTCTGAGCCTTTGTTTGTTATCTTGGATTATTTTGGAATCAATTATGGATATAACTTAATAGTAAGATATTATTTTAATAATCCCTCGTAATTTTTGTAAATGTAAATTATTTGTGATGAATCTTATTATGTGACAAAATTTCAAGCTAGAAGTTGATTTTTTTGGATTTAATAATTTTAAAAAACTTGAGAAATTATTAATATATAGTTATATTTCGTTTTTTTTGCAAGAATAAGTGTTTAGGATGTTTTTTGGCATTTATTTAACTAGTAAATCATTGAGCTTTGAGATAGTTTTCATCGACCATGAAATTTCACTTGCACCGGTGACAGAAAGGTCGTACGTTGTTCGTTCCATAATTAGTTATACTAAGACAATTCTGGATATTATTAAAGATTCATAGATGGCACAAATACGTGCGATTGATCATGATAAAGTAAATGATTTGAAGTCTAGTGGCAGTTTTACCTCATCGAATGATGTTAAAATAGAGTTTGTTGATTCTTTTAAAGAACAAAACGTAAATGTGTATTAATCAAGTGGTTCTACGAGCAATTTAAATAAAATTCATGAAGAATAATCTTTGAAATGTACGAAATTTTTTTTAAATTTTACTTTTGTTTATATAAATATATTTTTTTGGCGAAACATTATTACTGAATAATCCTACCTCAACCGTTAGTCAAATTAGGGAAGAATCTTTTCTATTCCAATGAGGTGCTTCTAAATAATCACATGATTATAAAAACTATCAACGATCTATAAAGTAATAGTCTATTCATGTTATAATAAAAAATCACTTTAAATATAAAAATTTTTAGTTTTCCATGAACAATAATATGCTTACTCAACTTATGATGCGTTTATTTCATAGTCAAACTTGACTTTTAACAGTGATCTTATTACGATTCAAGTTCCGATCTTTTGTAGCTCAATGTTTCAGTAAATTTGTTTAGTGACAGTTATAAAAACAAATACATGGCACTACAGTTTATCTCAGGGAATTCGATGTGATAATACAGTCATTATGATGATTTCAAAGAAATGTATAGTTTCTTATTGAACAGTAACTTATAGTATATTATGTAAATAGTAAAAACATCATTTTGTTTCTATACTTATAGCTAAAATAAAAGAAAAAAATTTTGAAATAATTTTTGAATTCTAAGAATTATTGTAAATTTATATTTGATTCCAAGTACGTGAAACATACATTCGTTCGTTCATTAAGAGTTTTTTTAGGAGTATTGTACATTAGAATAATCAATTAAAAAATAACTATGGACGATCTTTACGATTTAGATTTTGACCTTCTGATAATTCAACATATTGGATTAGATACTACAAAATTATTTGTTAGCATGTTCTAGTTTTTAGCATATTAATATATCTATTCTACACTCTAATCTCACTCATAAGAGGGTAGGTGTTGTCATACGCTTTAATTTTCATTCGTTTATCGAATAACTACACATTCATACATATGGTATTCTGAAATTTTCTTATTCTTTTAATTTTAAATACTTTTGTGTGTGTGCCCTAAATATTAACTAAAATTTTTTGTTTCATACTAAAATTTAGTCATTTTTGGTCATGAAATATGTTTTTGATGTAAATTTTTGAAAATGTCTAGAAAAAACAGCACTAAAAGTAGTTCAACAATTATTTGTCGACTATTTTAGGTCATTGTTGATTTGCATGTTAGGTTACATTAACCAAAAGTAAGATGTAGATAGCTATCATAATAACTTCTTTCCTATCATCCATTTTACGTTGGGCAGCACATATATCACCAACGGATGGGTGAGCAGCATCAATTTTCATAACATTTTTGAGTTATGCATTTTTATTAGGCATATTGATGTTTACCGTAGAGATTTTCTTGCTAAAAAGTGCTATATCTCCTGCTCTTAGTGCAGCAGATTTGAACTTAACTGTACAATTAAAATTCAGGATATGTGCAGAATCATCATTGTAGAGACGCAATTCTGTTAAAATTTCATTGCAACTATCTTTAATTGCGGCTCCCTTGAGGTCTTTAATATGTGTATTAAGGATTTGACAGTTAAAAGTAAGTGGTAATATGCCTTTTTTTTTATTTATTTAATTACGTATTAGTAAATGTACGATCAGAAGCCTAGTAAGCGATATTTTTTTAAACACTTCATGCAGTAACATGATCCAATATTTATTGATGCTTTTATGGTAAAAATCAATATATTCGTTTTTTGTCGGTATATATAATCGCTTAATAGTTGCAACTCCTAATAGTACCTCACACAATTATAATATTGAATGTGTTTTATGATAATAACAAGCTACTTCATCAAATGTTTTACCTTGAGATTTGTGAATTGTCATAGCATAATATTATATCAAAGGAAAATGATCCCCTTGTGTTACAATCGTTTTATTATTGTTCATAAGAATGCTTGATGTTCTTCGAACTATTAAAACAGAGCGTTTATCCATATTGTTTGTAATTGCAAGCCAGCAGGTTTTTTTCTAATTTGTTACTAATGTTTTGTCCGGAAAAATACGCCCTACACATGTCACTTGACTCTTGTTAACAACTTTCAAATGAACTAATTTTCCAACGGCACCGTGTGCCAATCCATAAGTAACATAAAAGTTTGTGAAAATAATAGTATATCTATTTATTACGAGAGTCATGCCGTATTGCAATCCACAAGTATCAATTCTGTCATTTCGTGCAATTTTTGTCTTACAAGCGCTAAATATTATTTGCTAGTGCATCCATTTAATACACCGATAGCATTCAAACAATTTTGTCTTCACATGGTTGAAAAATAAAATTTTTGTACTCTGTAACTAAATAATTATCAAAAAACAGTCGAATTTCATGTATACAGCTTCGAAAAACTTTCTCTTTCGTTACAAATATGCTTTTAAGAAGTGCTTATTAATTATCATTAAAAAAAATGTATTACTTATCTTTCTTAGCAAAGAGGCGATCATGAGATTTGCTTGCCGTATTACTTCAGTTAGTTCATAAAATTTTAATCTACAGAATAAGACTGGTCCACCTATACGTTGATGAGGTTGGGTCCATTAACTCTTCAATATCGGTATAATGTGCTAATTCTCATTCAGATCTTATTCTAATAAATCGATGTAAGCATTGCCTTTAATGAGGCTTAGTTGATTTCATTGAAATTAAAATTATCGTTGATTGAGATGGCATAAATAAGGGTTCAAATCATTACTATTTGGCTGTGTCAGCAACAATTTTTCTATAAAAAGTATACATGTTTTTACGTATTTTGTAATGTATTGTTTATAGACGCTTCTGATGCAGGTACTGAAATTAAATTATTATTCTTCTATATTGCTTCTTAATGATTTTCTCTAATTACAACATTCTGAGCATTATCAAGCCATAGTGAAATGTGCGTATGTGGACTTTCCTAATGTTGAAATATAATTCATTTAAAATCAAGTTTTACTCTGTACTTATTAAAATGATTAAATTATTTTGGATGCAAAGTATTCTTGACTACATTGACTAACTCTTTAAAATACATAGCACATATGACTACATGTAATTAATCAAGATGTGTACTTAAAAACATTTGGAAATGTTTAAAATTAAATTTTACATTGTGCAATAGTACCAGTACCATCAGTGGTACAAAGTTATAGCTCTTATTTATATTTTACGATTAAAAATTTTATCAAAAATTTTTAAACCCTTAGTTACCTAAATTTTATGGTATGTTATTTATTTAGTATTGGTTTCCGAAGAATGCAAATACCTCAAAAACTGATTGGACTTTTTTACTGTCTTACCTGGAAGCAAAATGTTGTGTATGTTTGAGTTTTCAGAAATGGAATAAGGTAGTTAAATAAATTCATAACTTCACAGCTTGGAATGACTCATTTTGCAATAAATAGAGAGAATAAGTCAGTATAATCCAGCGACAAATGTACAATTCACACGTATTGATATACGTTCTAAAGCAACAATTGTAAGATGACGCCTATAAAGTTTAGCTAACAAAGCTGACGAATATTCACATCAACTACATCTGTCTGTTGCTGATTTTATTGCTTTGTGCTCTGAACCAATCAGCAGAGAAAACTCAATATTATGTTAAACAAATTAATTTTGGATGCTATTGGTTGGGAAATTATTATGGCTTTGTTATATCTTAAAAATTGAAAATGGCTTATAGATCGTAAAATTGGATATGTGATTTGATTTTTCAATAGTAATAGTACGGTTAAAATAAAAAAAGCTAAAATTAATTAATACAAACATTCAGAATAACGTTATGAGTGGAATGCTTTACCACAGTATTGATCACCTACCAGGATATAATACCAATATATTACGCATGGATGATCATTTGTGTCAAGTTAATTATTAACTTGCTAGGAAGGTATATTAGTTGAAGGGTTTAAGACATGTTAGTGTTTTATTTTTGGAACAAATTTAATCAATATCACTATATATAATAAAATGGTGGATCCCTTCTGAATATATTAAGACAAAAGAAAAACGATAGAAAACGTCGAAGGTTGGTTATAACATGCATTTAAAAAACTATTTGTTGCTTAATTAGAGAGATTGATTTCTGTCATTTGCGATACTATTGTACAACACAAGCATAATAACAAAACTAAAATTGAGAAAACACTATCGTAATAATAATGATTGCCGAAAAGAGCTAAAAAGATTAATATATTATCTTTGAGTTCGATAAAATAGCTACCACTTTTTTTTTAAGTTGGAAAATTCTACTAATAAAGCCTTTTAAATACAGTTAAATTATAGGCAAGTGTGACAGGATTTCTTAATTACATATAGTACTACAATAATTTATATGTTCGAAAGTTTAAAGTTCATTTTTCAGTTGTAACTATAAGTACATAAAAAAGAAACGTAGTTATTGTGTACTTAAATTAGTATTAGATATAGTTGAAAGTGAAATTATAAATCTCTTTTGCATCAATATAATGACTCTTTAATCCTGTAAAATATCCTGTAAACTTGAGTTTGACATATTCATTTTTAACAACAGTCATTATAAAAATTCAGTTGCATACGCAATTTCGAACATTCTGGGCTTTAAGAGTTATGAGATGACTAAAAACATAGTGAAGTTTAAATATAAAATCAACGCATCAGAGTTGGACTAACAGAATTTTTGCGCAAGGAAAATTAAGAATATTTTTTTATCAATATAATGTCGTTATAACATGAATGAATTATTCTTTTATAGATCTGTAAGAGTTTAAATAATCTTAAAACTATTTAGTAGCGACTTCAAGCAAATACAATAATCACGTACTATTACGATTACGCAGTGTTTCTAGTAAATATTTTCAGTTTGACGGCTAGTCCATGATTCAGCGTGTCTCACATCTAATATATTACTTGCTTGGCACGCTTTGCATGGTTAGTGATGTTATATTAAGACATGAAAAGTATTCAGATTATTTTATCAGTTCCAATTATATATTCATTACTAAATGCTTTTAAGAACTATTGCAGTCGTTTGGTCATTAATTAATTTTCTTGCAGGTAATGCAAATATATACATCGAGCAGGAGAACAGGATAATGGTTAATAAAGATATATCTTACTTTTTTTTGTTTATCAAGGAACCAAAGAAAATAGGCATCGCAAAGTTATGTAATAAGTAAGGACCGTGTAAAATGATAAGCTAGCTGTCCAACTGGTAATAATAACTAAAAACGCTAGGAAAGTTTAAATACTACGTAAATGTTTTCTATTTCATTAAGTTGCTTTTAAAGGACTACATGATTACAAAAACTATTAACGATCTATAAAGTAATGGTCTATTTAGGTTATAATGAAAAATCACTTTGAATATAAATATTTTTAGCTTTCCATGTACGATAATATGCTTACTTAACTTATAATGCGTTTATTTCATAGTCAAACTTGACAATTAATAGTGATCTTATTACTATTCAAGTTCCAATCTTTTAAAGCTCTATGTTTTAGTAAATTTGTATAATGACAGTTATAAAAATAAATACATGGCACAACAGTTTATCTTAGGAAATTTTATGCGGAGATACATTCATTATGATGATTTCCAAAAATTTTATAGTTTCTTATTGAATAATAACTTAAAGAGTAGTAGGTGAACAGTGGAAACATAATTTTGTTTTTATACTTATAGCTAAAATAAAAAAATAAAATGTTAAAATAATTTTTGAATTTAAAAAGTTGATATATAATAATATTTGATTCCAAGTACCTGAAACATACATTTGTTCGTTTCTTAAAAGTTTTTTTTGGTGTATTGTACATTATAATGATCAATTAAAAAATAACTATAGACGCTCTCTACGATTTAAATTTGGACCTTCTGATAATTCAATACATTGGATTAAATATTACGAAATCATTTGTTTGCATGTTCGTGTTTGTAGCATATCAATATTTCCTTTATTTTAATAAAGAATCTCTTTTTACTGTGCATTAAATCTTATCTGATTTATACTTAACTCTTATATCTCACTCATAATAGGGTAGGTATTGTCGTACACTTTAATTTTCATTCGTTTATCGAATAACTACACTAACATACATATGTCATTCTTAGATTTTCTTATTCCTTTAGTTTCAAATACTTTTGTGTGTGTGCCCTAAATATTAGCTAAAATTTTCCCTTTTATACTAAAATTTTGTCATATTTGGTCATAACAAATATTTTGATGTAAATTTTTGAATATGTCTAAGAAAAACAGCACTAACAGTAATTCAACACTTATTTGTCGACTCAATAAGGTCACTGTTCATTTGCATGTTAAGTTTTATCGTCCAAAAGTAAGATGTAGATCGCTATTATGATGATTTCTTTCCCATCTTCTATCATACATTGTGCAGCACATATATCATTAACGGATGGGTGAGCAGCATCAATTTTCATAACATTTATGAATTATGCATCTATATTAGGCATATTGACGTTTACCGTAGAATTGTTTTAGCTAAAAATTGCTATACCTACCGCTCTTAGTGTAGCAGATTTAAATTTAACTGTACAATCGAAATTCAGGATATGTACAGAATCATCATTGTAAAGACGCGATACTGTTAAAATTAAAATGCAACTATCTTTATTTGCACATCCCTTGAGGTCTTTAATATGTGCATTAAGGCTTTGACAGTTAAAAGTAAATGGTTATATCCCTTTTTTCTAAGTTATTTAATTACGTATTAGTGAATATACGATCAGAAGCCTCGTAAGCGATAGTCTTTTAAACTCTTAATGCAGTGACATAATTAAATGATCATTGATTCTTTCATGGTAAAAACAAATATGTTTATTTTTTGTCGGCATATATAATCCCCTAATAGTTGCAACTTTTTAAAGTACCTCACTTTATGATAATGTTGAATGTGTTTTATGATAATAACAAACTTATTCATCAAATAATTGACCTTAAGATTTGTGAATTGTCATAGCATAATGTGAAATCAAAGGAAATTGATTTCGTTGTGCTACAATAGTTTTATCATTGTTCATTAGGATGCTTGATGTTCTTCGTACTATTGAAAAAAAAAGTTTATCCATACCGTTTGTAATTGCAAACCAGCAGGTTTTTTTCCGATTCATACTCTCGTTAACATCTTCCAAATGAACTAATTTTCTAACAGCACTGTTTGCTCATTCATCAGTAACATAAAAACTTGGGAAAATAATGTTATATCTATTTATTACGAGAATCATGCCGTATTGCAATCCAAAGTATCAATTTCTGTTATTTCGTGCAATTTTTGTCTTACATACGTTTCGAATTATTTCCTAGTGCATCAATTAAATACGCCGATAGCATTCAAACAATTTTGTCTTCAGCTAGATGCAAAATAAAATTGTTTTACTCTGTAACAAAATAATTATTAAAAAACATTCGAATTTCGTGTGTACATATTTAAAAAGCTTCATCTCTCGTTACAAATATGCTTTTAAGAAGTGCTAATATACTATCGCTCAAAAAAATCCACAACTAATCTTTGTTAGCAAAGAGGCGAACATAAAATTTGCTTGCCATATTAATTCAGTAAATTCATAAAATTTTAATCTACAAAATAAGACTGGTCCACCTATACGTTGTTGAGGTTGGATCCATCAACTCTTTAATATCGATATAATGTGTTACTTCTCAGTCGGATCCTATTTTTAAAAATCGATGTTAGCACTGTCTTAAATGAGGCATAGATAATTTTATCGGAATTAAAATCATCGTTGATTTAGATGGCATAAATAAGGGTTAAAATCATTACTATTTGGCTGCGTCAGCACCAATTTTTTTATAACAAGTATACATGTTTTTACGTGTTTATAATTTTATGTTTATAGACGCTTCCGATGCTGATACTAATAATAAATTATTATTTATTTATATTGCTTATTGTTAATTTTCTTCAATTACAACTTTTTAAGCATTTTCAAGCCATAGTGAAATGTGTGCATGTGGACTTTCTTGATGTGAAAGTATAATTCTTTTGCAATCAAGTTTGACTCTGTACTTATCAGAATGAATAAATTACTTTGCTTGTAAAATATTCTGGACTACATTGACTTACTTATTAAAATACATAGCACATATGACTGCATTAATTACTCAAGATGTGTATTCAAAAACATTTATAAATATATAAAATTAAATTATACATAGTGCAATAGTAACCCGTACCATCAATGGTACAATGTTATGGCTCTTATTTATATTTTATAATCAAAAGTGTTATTTACAATTTTCATGCTCTTAGTTACTTAAGTTTCATAGTATGTTATTTATTTAGTATTAGGTTTTGAAGAATGCAAATACCTCGAGAACTGATTGATCTTCTTTACTATCTTAACTGGAAGCAAAATGTTGTGTATGTTTGAGTTTTCAGAAATGGAAGAAAGTAGTTAAATATTTTTGTAACCTTACAGCTTCGAATGACTTATTTTGTAATAAAAAGAGAGAATAAGTTAGTATAATCCAGCGACAAATGTACACTTCACACGTACCAATTTAAGTTCTAACGCAACATTTGTAAGATGACGCCTATAAAGTTTAGCTAACAAAGCTGACGAAGATTCACAATAACTACATCCGTCTGTTGCTGTTTTTATTGCCCTGTGCTCTTAACCAATCAGCGGAGAATCCAGCGGACTCAATATTACAATACAGAAATTAATTTTCGATGCGATTGGTTGGGAAATTTTTATTGCTTTGTCATATCTTACAAATTGAAAATGGCTTATAGATCGTAAAACTTAATATGCCATTTGATTTTTCAATAGTAATAGTACGGTTAAAATAAAATAAGCTAAAATTAATTAAATACTAACATTTAGAATAACGTTATGAGTAGAATGCTTTACCAGAGTATTGATCACCTACCAGGATATAATACCAATATATTACGCGAGGATGATCATTTGTGTCAAGTTAGTTATTAACTTGCTAGAAAGGTATAATACTTGAAGGGTTTAAGACATGTTAGTATTTTATTTTTGGAACAAATTTAATCTATATATGATAAAATGGTGGATCCCTTCTGAATATATTAAAACAAAAGAAAAACGATAGAAAAGGTTAAAGGCTTGTCATAACATGCATTCAAAATACTATTTGTTATTTAATTAGAGATTTTGATTTATGTAATTAGCAATACTATTGTACAACGCAAGCATATTAACTAAATTAAAATAAAATTATCACTTTCGTAATAATAATGATTGCTGAAGAGAGCTAAAAAGATTGATTTATTATGTTTGTGTTCGATAAAATAGCTACCACATTTTTTTAAGTTGGAAAATTTTACTAAAAAAACCTTTTAAATAAAGTAAAATCGTAGGCAAGTGTGACAGGATTTTTAAATTACACAAGTACTACAATAATTTATAAGTTCGATAATTTAAAGTTCATTTTTCATTTGTAACTATAAGTACATCAAGAGAATAACGTAGTTATTGTGTACATAAGTTACTATTAGATCTGGTTAAAATTTAAATTATAAATCTCTTTTGCATCAATATAATGACTCTTAAATCCTGTATAATATCCTGTAAACTTGGGTTCGACGAATTAATTTTCAACAACAGTCATTATAAAAATTTAGTTGCATACGTAGTTTCAAAAATTCTGGGCTTTTAGAGTAATATAGTTACTAAAAACATAGTGAAGTTTAAATATAACATGAACACATCATAAGTAGGCTAACGATATTTTAGCGCCAGGAAATTGCTATATGTCCCGCTCTCAGTGCCGCAGATTTGAATTTGACTGTACAATCAAAATTTAGGCTGTGTACAGAATCATCATTGTAAAGACGCGATTCTGTTAAAATTTAAATGCAACTATCTTTAATTGCAGTTCCCTTGAAGTCGTTTTGTTACTATTTATTAGGATGCTTGATGTTCTTCGTACTATTGAAACAAAATGTTCATCCATATTGTTTGTAATTGCAAGCAGGCAGGTTTTTTTCTAACTTATTACTAATGTTTTGTCCGAAAAAATACGCCCAACACATGTCACTTGACTCTCGTTAACATCTTCCAAATGAATTAATTTTCCAACGGCATCGTGTGCCAATCCATAAGTAACATAAATATTTGTGAAAATAATGTTATATCTATTTATTACGAGAATCATGCCGTATTGCAATCCAAAGTATCAATTTCTGTCATTTCGTGCAATTTTTGTCTTACATACGCTTCATATTATTTCCTAATGCATCCAATAAATACGCCGATAGCATTCAAACGATTTTGTCTTCAGCTGAATGCAAAATAAAATTGTTTTACTCTGTAACAAAGTAATTATTAAAAAATTTTCTAATTTCGTGAGTACATCATTGAAAAGCTTTCTCTTTCGTTACAAATATGCTTTTAAGAAGTGCTTATTAATTATCATTTAAAAAAATCAATAACTAATCTTTGTTAGCAAAGAGGCGACGCATAAAATTTGCTTGCCTTATTACTTCAGTAAGTTCATTAATTTTTGATGCACAGAATAAGACTGGTCCACCTATACATTGGTGTTGTTGGATCCATTAATTCTTCAACATCGATATAATGTGTTGATTCTCAGTCGTATCCTATTTTAATAAATCGATGTAAGCATTGTCTTTAATAAGGCTTAGTTGATTTTATTGGAATTAAAATTATCGTTGATTAAAATGGCATAAATAAGGGTTCGAATCATTACTATTTGGCTGTGTCAGTAACAATTTTTCTATAACAAGGATACATGTTTTTACGTGTTTGTATTTTAATGTTCATAAACGCTTCCGATGCTGATACTGATGTTTAAATATTATTAGTTTCTATTGCTTATTGTTGATTTTCTCCGATTACAACTTTCTGAGCATTATCAAGCCATAGTGAAATGTGCGCATGTGGACTTTCCTGATGTTGAAATATATTTTTTTTGAAATCGAGTTTTAGTCTGTACTTATTAAAATGATGAAATTACTTTGCTTGTCAAATATTCTTTACTACATTGACTAACACATTAATATACATAGCACATATGACTGCATTTAATTACTCAAGATGTGTACTCAAAAACATTTAGAAATGTTAAAAATCAAATTATACATTGTGCAATAGTAACCAGTAAAACCAGTGGTACAAAGTTATGGCTCTTATTAATATATTATGATTAAACATTTTATCAAGAATGTTCAAGCCCTTAGTTACTTAAATTTCATGGTATCTTATCTATTTACTATTGGGTTTCGAAGAATGCAAATACCTCGAAAACTGATCGAACTTCTTTACTATCTTACCTGGAAGCAAAATGTTGTATATGTTGAGTTCTCAGAAATAGAATAATGTTGTTTAATAAATTCATAACCTTACAGCTTAGAATGACTCATTATGTAATAAAAAGAGAGAATAAGTCTGTAAACTTCAGCGAAAAATGTACACTTTACACGAACCGATATAAGTTCTAACGCAACATTTGTAAGATGACGCCTATGAAGTTTAGCTAACAAAGCTGACAAAAATTCACAGTAACTATATCTGTCTGTTGCTGTTTGTATTGCTCTGTGCTCTTAACTTATTAGCAGAAAATCGAGCAAACTCAATATTATAATACAGAAATTAGTTTTCGATGCTATTGGTTGGGAAATATTTATTGCTATGTCATATCTGAAAAATTTAAAATGGCTTCTTTATCGTGAAATTAAATATACAATTTGATTTTTTAATAGTAATAGTACGGTTAAAATAAAAAAAGCTAAAATTAGTTGACTACCAACATTCAGAATAACTTTATGAGTAGCATGCTTTACTAAAGTATTGATCACCTACCAGGATATAATACCAATATATAACGCGAGGATAATCATTTGGGTCAAGTTGGTTATTAACTTGTTAGAAGGTATAATGGTTAAAGGGTTGCAGACATGTTAGTATTTTATTTTTAGAACAAATTTAAACAATATCACTATATATAATAAGATTGTGGATCTCTTTCGAATATATTAAGACGAAAGAAAAACAATAGGAAAGATTGAAGGTTTGTCATAACATGCATTTAAAATACTATTTGTTATTTAATTGGAGAGTTTGATTTATATCAGTTGCAATACTATTGTACAACACAAGCATGATAACTAAGTGAAAATTGAGAAAGCACTTTTGTAATTATAATGATTGCTAATGAGAACTAAAAAGATTAATTTATTATCTTTGTTTTCGATAAAATAGCTACCACTTTTTTTTTAAGTTGGAAAATTCTTCTGATAAAACCTTTTAAATAAAGCCAAATCGTAGGCAAGTGTGACAGGATTTTTCAATTATATATATAGTACTACAATCATTTATAGGTTCGAGAGTTTAAAGATAAGTTTTTAGTTGTAACTATAAGTACATCAAAAAAATAGCGTAGTTATTGTGTATATAAATTACTATTAGATATAGTTAAAAGTGAAATTATGAATCTTTTTTGGATCAATATAATGACTCTTTAATCCTGTAAAATATCCTGTAAACTTAAGTTTGACGTATTTATTTTCAACAACAGTCATTATAAAAATTTAGTTGCATACGCAGTTTGGAAAATTCTAGACTTTAAGAGTAATGAGATTACTAAAAATATAGTGGAGTTTAAATATATGATCAACGCACCATAAGTAGACTAACAATATTTTTGCGCAAGGAAAATTTAGAATTTTTTTTATCAGTATAATATCGTTATTACATGAATAAAT
The DNA here is from genome assembly GCA_030522625.1 of Copidosoma aretas. Lineage (NCBI taxonomy): Eukaryota > Metazoa > Arthropoda > Insecta > Hymenoptera > Encyrtidae > Copidosoma > Copidosoma aretas. The sequence continues at coordinate 37,266 of JAPYYV010000509.1, forward strand.
TATTCCTTTATAGATCTTTAAGAGTTTAAATAAGCTTGTAACAATTTAGTAGCTTTTGAAAGCAAATAAAATTATTACGTAGTATAACGATTACGCAGTGTTTCTAGTAAATATTTTCAGTTAGAAGGCTAATCTATGATTTAACGTGACCCACATCTATTATATTACTTGCTTGGCACGCTTTGTATGGTTAGTGATGTTATATTAAGACATTCAAAGTGTTCAGATCATCTTATCAGTTCTAATTATATATTCATTACTAAATAATTTTAAGAAATATTGCAGTCGTTTGATCGCTCATTAATTTTCTTGCAGGTAATGCAAATGTATAAATCATCAAAGATATGATTCCAAAGTTTGTTACAGCCACGGAATTCTAATAATCTTAGGCTTTGACTCTTGAAAAGATTATGTGCTTAACTGATTTAAGTCCAACTTCCGATCCTTGGCTAGAACCTCAACAAAATATTTTTTCTCAAAATCCCAAAGATAGTTTTGATTAGAAAAAAAAATTTTTGAGTATATACCTATGTCATGAAAACAGGATGATGGTTTATAAAGATGTATCTTACTTTTTTTTGTTTATCAAGTAACCAAAGAAAATAGGCATCGCAAAGTTTTGTAATAAGTAAGGACCGTGTAAAATGATAAGCTAGCTGTCTAACTGGAGATACTGACTTAAAATACTAGGTAATTGTGAATACTACGTAAATGTTATCTATTTAATGAGGGTGCATCTAAATGATTACATGATTACAAAAACTATTAACGATCTATAAAGTAATGGTCTATTCATGTTATAATGAATAATCACTTGAAATATAAATATTTTTAGTTTTCCATGTACAATAATATGCCTACTTAATTTATGATGCGTTTATTTTATAGTAAAACTTGACTTTTAATAGTGATCTTATTACTATTCATGGTCCGATCTTTTAGAGCTCGATGTCATAGTAAATTTGTATATTGACAGTTATAAAAACAAATACATGGCACTACAGTTTATCTTAGGCAAAGTTGTGTGATTATACAGTCATTATGATAATTTCTGAGAATTAAATAGTTTTTCATCGAACAATAACTTATAGTGTATTATGTAAATAGTAGAAACATCATTTTCTTTTTATACTTATAGCTAAAATAAAAACATGCAATTTTTAAATAATTTTTGAATTAAAAAAATTATTGTAAAATTATATTTGATTCCAAGTACGTAAAAAATACATTTGTTCGTTCTTTAAGAGTTTTTTTGGGAGTATTATACATTAGAATAATCAATTAAAAAAAACTATGGACGCTCTTTTCGATTTAGATTTTGACCTGATAATTCATTATATTGAATTAAATCCTGAAAAATTATTTGTTTGAATGTTTTAGTTTTTAGCACATCGATATTTATTTTATATTAACAAAGCAGCTCTTTTAACTGTGCACTTAATTGTATCTGTTTTAAACTTTACTCTTATATCTCACTCATAAAAATATAGGTATTGTCGTACACTTTAATTTTCATTCGTTCATCGATTAATTAAGCTTTCATACACATATTATTCTAAAATTTTCTTATTCTTTAAGTTTTAAATAATTTTGTGTGTGTGCCCTAAATATTAACTAAAGTTTTTCGTTTTATACTAAAATTTGGTCATTTTTGGTCATGACATATGTTTTTGATGTAAACTTTTAAATATGTCTACAAAAAACAGAATTAATAGTAGTTTTACACTTATTTGTCGACTCTTTTAGGTCATTGGTTATTTGCATGTTGAGTTTTATTGTCCAAAAGTATGATGTAGATCGCTATTATAATAATTTCTTTCCCATCTTTTATCTTACATTGGGCAGCACATATATCACCAACAGATAGTTAAGCAGCATCAATTTTTATAACATTTATGAGTTATGCATCTATACTAGGCATATTGACGTTTACCGTAGAATATTTCTTGCTAAAAATTGCTATATTTCCAGCTCTTAGTGCAGCAGATTTAAATTTAACTGTACAATCAAAATTCAGGATATGTACAGAATCATCATTGTAAAGACGCGATTCTGTTGAAATTCGAATACAACTATCTTTAAATGCAGTTTCCTTGAAGTATTGAATATGTGCATTAAGGCTTTGACAGTTGAAAGTAAATAGTTATATCCCTTTATTCTAAGTTATTTAATCACGTTATAGTAAATATACGATCAGAAGCCTCGTAAGCGATAGTCTTTTAAAATCTTCATGCAGTAACATAATTAAATGATTATTGATTCTTTCATGGTAAAAATTAATATTTTTGTTTTTTGCCGGCATATATAATCCCATAATAGTTGCAACTTCTAAAAGTAACTTACGTAATAATAATGTTAAATGTGTTTTATGATATTACCAAGCTACTTCATCAAATGTTTTACCTTGAGATTTGTGAATTGTCATAGCATAATATGAAATCAAAGGAAAATAATTTCGTAATGTTACAATCGTTTTATGATTGTTCATTAGGATGCTTGATGTTCTTCGTACTATTGAAAAAAAAAGTTTATCCATACCGTTTGTAATTGCAAACCAGCAGGTTTTTTTCCGATTCAT